>JASDQU011404461.1:38240-54090 GCA_032191745.1 Picea mariana
ATTCCCCTTCAATCCGCGCGTGTGAGGCAAGAGAGGGTATTTTTTTTTTGTTTTGGGAGTGAGTGGGAACCAAGACAAGACAAGGTTCCATAAGAGAGGAAAAGGTATGGCTAGGGTTTCTAAGGGAATAAAACACTAACTCACTCCATTTTTCTCTCATTCTATTTTTCATTTCACTCATCTTTGCTAGGAGGGTTTTGAGAGGGTTCTTGCTAGTTATTGATGGGATTGAGGGAAGATTGAAGGAGAATGAAGGGAGATTTGAGAGCTTGGAAGGGATTGGAGAACTTGGAAGGAATATTGAAGGCTTCCATAGGGAGATTGGAGAGCTTGCAAGAAAGATTGAAGGCTTCCATTTGTGAGAGCTTAGAAGGGAGATTGAAGGCTACCATAGTCATATTCAACCACTATTGGACAGATAAAGGGGTAGGCTCTGAAGCCCGTTCTTGTTTCTTGTTTAAAAATAAATAAAATCCATTTGTTGTTAACTAGTATATTATGCTATGTTGAATATTTGAATGTTTTCTTCTCCTAATCTTTCCCATTTCTTCTCCATAATTCTATTGTAGGTAGCAAGTTATTATCAAGGTTCAACAATCATAATGATGATGTCAATGTGGTATGTCATTTTGGTTCCATTTTTTATTTTGATGGTGGTGGTAGGAACTTCACGTCGAAATAACCATGATAGTGACGAAGAAATAGAAGTGGACAACACAGACCAAGGAGAGGAGGAAGGAATTATGCACCTCTTTGGAAGTATGTCACAAGGCTTGGGGGAGGTAAAGGGGGTGGAACTACAAAATTTACATGTCACCATTGTCATACAAAATACATAGGTTCCTATACCCGTGTGAGAAAGCATATGTGTGGGACAGGGCTACATCCGTATCTGAGAGAAGTGACTTTCAGGAGGTGGAGGACACAGTTTTTGATGGCCATTTTTGGCAACATGTTCGGTATATTCTGCAGTTCACCAAACCCATTTACATTATGATTCGGTTTGCAGATACAGATCGACCGCTGATTGGAGAGGTGTATGAGCAGATGGACATCATGCTAGGCCAAAGCAAAGACATTGTTCAGCCGAAGGATGCGATCTTGTATGATCATATCCATAAACTTGTGGTCAAAAGGTGGGGTAATTTGAATGTTCCACTCCATGCCCTGGCATATGTCCTTACCCCAAAATATTATTCTTCATCTTGGTTGGCCCAACCAGCACCCGGGGGTGGGGAAAGGAGAAAACCACACACAGATCCAGAGGTGCAAAATAGATATATTCTTGCATTGGACAAGTTGGTACCTGATGAAGAGGAGTGTGCTCAAGTACAAAGCGAACTGAGAAAATACATCAATGAGCATGTAGTCTTTGGTAACTTGCATGCAACCAGAGGTCGAGACAAGTTGGGTGCTATCGAATGGTGGAACATGTATGGCTCCCCTGCCAAAACTTTGCATAAATTGGCGGTGAAGGTTCTTTCTCAGGTCGTTAACACCTCTTCTACAGAGAGGTGTTGGAGCACCTATAGCTTCATCCACAGTGTAAAGAGAAACAACTTGAATGCAGACCGGGCATAAAGCTTGGTTTATGTGCATTACAACTTGAGGTTGTTGTTGCATTATTGTGATGCAGAGGGGAATGCATTTTGTAAAAGAGATATGACTTGGGATAACAATCTAGAGGAGACTAACTAATTTACAGGATGGAACCATTGTTTTAGAGTGCTTGGAAGAGGAACTTTTGAGTGATCATGATGGCAATCATATTCCCGGAGGAGACATGCCACCCCCATCCACTACAAGGGTTCCAGATTCATCAGTTTTACCTTTATCTGCACAACGCCCATTGTCACGTGGGGGCCATTCAGCTGTTGGTCGTGTTCCATGATCACTTCCACATGTTCCTGGTCTTATTCAAAGATCATGGGAGAAGAAACTAGAAGTTTCTCGTGGCAAGAGGAAAACTTAGAGCATAGTACTTAGTACTTGCTAAGTTCCTACTATATACTATATCTCTTTTTTTGTTTCATGTTTAGAAGTAGTCTCTAAAACTTAGTACTTTGTCTTGAGTCTTGACTCTTTATTATGGCTTATTATGTAAACAATGAAGTTATGAACTTAAGAACATCATATGACAATTTACCTTTGAAGTTTATGATTGATGTTATGATGCTTTAATGATTGATGTTATGATGCTTTTATGACTGATGTTATGATGCTTTCATGTTGAGTCCCACAAATGTTTATGATTGATGTTATATGTGTAGTATGTACTAAATGGTTGATGCTTTAATGATCATCACTAATCAATTAGTCAAATGATCTTATATCTATGTTTTCATGTTTTTTGCAATTGATTCAACATTCTGCATGTTTTATATATATATATATTTTTTATGTATTATATAAAAAACGCCCCCGAAACGTTCCCGCTCCCGGAGAGTTTTGAAAATCTATGCTTCCCGCTCCTAACAGCCTTGGCCTGGAGAAAGAATTTCCGATGGCCTCCTAGTAGAGAGAACATTTGTGGGCTGTTCAATAATGGTTTCGTAGGCGAGCTTGGCATCAAGCTGCGATTTCTACTTTCAATGTGAAAGTGGTGGTGGTAGACTAGTAGAGGGAATATCAAATAAGAGTTCCACAATTACAGGAGGAAAGAAGTAGTTGATTGCAAATTGTTCTTCATCAAAAGTTGAGTTTAGGTTTGTGGCTTTGTGTGAATATTTGTTTGCTGATAGGGGAGTGGGCTAGAATAATATGAACACTCAAATAAATTGGTATACAGATGTCTATTGGTACACATGCGTGTTGCTTATTTATGTGATGTATGTGACATAGACTCATAATAACTTCCAAATATTTATACAAATGTGTTCAATACTTGGTAAATATGACTCTACATGAATAAAGTACTTTTTACTTTACACCTTCTCTCTGTTTGACAAAATCTCCTCTGAGTCCTGACAAAATCCAACAAACTTGCCAAATATGGCCTCTTGTACCCAGTCACAATTGGATTTCTGTACTTAAGCATTGCAAATAAATTCAATACACTTAGCTTTATATTTTTTTTTCACTATTGCTGTAAACAGTGGATGCAGTGATTTGTGATGTTTTTAAAATTTTCACTTGTATTAGCTTCTACGTAGATTACCTAAATATTAAATGCAGATTCCTTGCAAATATAAGAATTTAATTTGGGTTAAGCCTAGCTGACACTTTTAAAGATAGGAGATGAAGTGATTAGTATCACTGACAATGGTCTCCAGGTTTTGATCATCTTTTCAATTTTGGTGCCACAGTTGGGTCACGTGCCTGGGGTATTTCTTCAAAGGGCCTTGCTTTGGTATGCATCGCATTATCATGTTATGGCTCTTGGTGTATGCGTATTATTGAAGTTATATTTTTCATACTGGAAAGATATTTAGTGGAGTATAAATAGCTGGCTGCTATTCTGTGTTTGTGTTGATTTCCTTTGTTCAAACGAAGCTTTGACAGATACCATTTGCTGACTTCTTCAATCATGATGGAAATTCGGAGGCTGTCTTACTGAGTGATGAGGATGAAGGGTTTTCAGAGGTGCATGATCATTGCCTTTGCATTTTCTTATTTTGCACTGGAGTATGTAAGCTTAGTTTCTTCAATCACAAAGGAAAATGAAATGCACATATGATCTTCCTTGACACATAAATAAAGTGCCTATTATACCAAACACATGGATAGTATATTAAATACTGAACTGCAATTCTGATTGAACATGTCAGTAATAAGAATCATATAACAATACCAAATCACGATTGTCATGAGTCATAAGCATATCATCATTGTATTAGCTGGTCAATCTGCTTACTAGAAAATGCTTAAGGCACTGACCCCAGGCTAGCCTATTGTTAAGGTCAAGGTCCCTGTTGTTTTCCATCAAAGCAGCCCTCTACTATAAACTACCAGTGGACCACTGAACACCTGCTTTCAGAAAATGTCCCAAGATAAGTTCACTGGTGTCGGATGAAATATGACCAAGGATAGAATTTTAATCACATGCTAGGAAAAGCCACTGATTCTGAATTCAGTATCCTGAAGTAAAATTTCCAATCATTCTGCAGATTATAGCTGACTTAATAGCTTTCTAAGGAGCACAAGTATAAATTTTTTGTTTATGGCATATAATCAGAATGTAGCTTCTAATTGTAATACATTGTATAAATAACTATGTATATTTATTTACTTTAAAAGAACCCTATATAGGTTTTATCTCTTCTTTGTGGCTGAGAATTCATTATTGATTCATAAAGTAGTACATATGGTAAGATTTTGAGGTAGATGCATCATATATTGCATTTTCTGCTATCATATCAATTTCTGATTTTTGTTTAAAGTCCATTTGAGCTGAGGATAGCATATGTTTCATTTAGAAATCCATTTTTAATAGTCCATTGAAGGTTATATTCTTTCTATATGGTCAGCTTTTATCTCGGTCACCCACTGTAAATCATTCATGCAAGATGATGGAAGAAAATTCAAATAAAAAATAAGGGAAAAGATAAGTAAATGGAGAAAAACTTATTTCCTATATTCTCTGTCAGCCGCAGTTTGCTTTCCTCATAGAAGTTTAGGTTTTTGAAAAAGTATTTGTACAGCTGAATGTCAAGTTATTCTATAACATTTAATCAGGAGGCCAAAATGATGTATTGATAAACAGCTTGAGATCTTAGTAAGTTAGAATTTCTCATTTACTTCTGTATAATTCTCCTAGTTATAATTGTTGTTGCAGGTTATTGCTGATAGAGACTATGCTTTAGGTGAGCAGGTACCGCTAGTTCAAAAAAATCTTTACCTTTTGAATTTTTTCTCTTCTAATTGTCATTCAATACGTCTTTGATATTTGTCCATATAGAGTGTTTTAATTCTTTCCAAAGTTATTTAAAATGATCTTTAGATGTTTTTTAAATAATACAGTGTGTTAGTACTGATTTTCATGAGTTTGATGTACCAAGGCATGCAATTATATCACATTACTCATTTAACCTTGTTTTGGTGCCATGCTTTTCAATCTCCCGGCCTCAGTTGCAGATAAGATAAGATAAGATAATTATATTAATGTCCAGCAGATGACCACAAAGTAGGTCAATGGGACTTCTGAGTACAATGATGTCAGTACAAATCAGGAGTACCAAAATGTCTCCTATATAAAGAGCAAGAAAGTAAAGTAAAGCCTGAGATCTCTGCTAAAACATGGAAAATCCTCGACTTTGAGTGCGGGTGGCCACAATGAGATGATGTATGGAGGTAAAGGATCTGGGAACTAGATCATGGTCTACTAGATCTCCTAACATCAGAGGCCGATTGAAGAGAACTTAGGATAGAATGGTGTCCCGAGGAATTGTTAGGGAAACATCTGGACCGCCCATTGTGCTGCTGTCTGGAAGAGGTAACCCACTGCTTCTTGGTGGTCTCGTCTGCCTGCTAGTAAGGGATCTGCTCTGGCAATGTCTTTGAGGTCTCTGGGGATTAGGGATGGTCCCTATTATCACAAGATCTAACACCCTTGCGCAAAGCCTCTCACAAGGTGCAAGATAAGTGTAACTTTGGAAGTGTTTTCCACTGTCACCTTAGCAATTACTTCTCTCGTTTTAGTGAAGGATGAAATCCAACACAAGGGAGGCTTCCCTAGCAACCTCAAGGAATCCTATAGCAAGGCAAAGTCAAGTCTACAGCCTCCTATGTTAGCTACTCAAACATACCACCACTAAGTCAAGGTAATCAAGGCAAGAATAAGGTGGTTAGATGAAACAATTTCTAGATTTGCATATATGAAGGATCTAGGAGAATAAATAATATTTAGCAAGTCAAAACAAGTCAAGGAGATGCCCCAGGGACCAAACACTACAAATTAAGAAGAAAGCTATAACTGTTATAAAACTTGTATTTGAGATGATTACTTCAAGATGAAATCCAACACAAGGGAGGCTTCCCTAGCAACCTCAAGGAATCCTATAGCAAGACAAAGTCAAGTCTACGGCCTCCTATGTTAGCTACTCAAACATACCACCACTAAGTCAAGGTAATCAAGGCAAGAATAAGGTGGTTAGATGAAACAATTTCCAGATTTGCATATATGAAGGATCTAGGAGAATAAATAATATTTATCAAGTCAAAACAAGTCAAGGAGATGCCCCAAGGCCCAAACACTACAAATCAAGAAGAAAGCTATAACTGTTATAAAACTTGTATTTGAGACGATTACTTCAGCAATATATCAAGTTACAACAGAAGAAATAAATCAGCCTTTGAGACAAGTTAAGCATACAATAAAATAAGGCTGAAAATGCAAGCCAAACTAGGGTTTAAGTAACAAATGCTTGCTAAAATGAGAGATGACATACAACAGCCCTAAAATATCCAAGACGTCAAGCCATAGAAGGCTGAAAATTATAACAACGGTGTAGTAAATGACATCAAGGTGTATCCCAAGGTGAAAGATACCAATAAACCCTAGACGTTAAGCTAGAAGATGGATGGAAATTGAAGGTAAATTACCACAAACAATGATCTAACCATAAAACAACAAAGGAGAGGGGAAATTAGGGTTTACAACTTGGAATAAGGGAGAAGACTAGTGTCGTTTTATCCTCTTGGGCATATGGAGTCAAACAATGCTCTTTCTTGGAGGTAAAAGGTGAAAGAAAGCCTTAAGAGTAAAACCCTAGGGTAGTCCACTACGAACCCTAGGTGTCTGTCCTTTAGAAAGGAAAATTAAGGTAGTCCACTATAAACCCCAAGGAGCCGTCCCGTGTCTTCTTGCAACCTCTAAAGATGAGATCAAGATGGATTTTGGGTAAAACCCTAGGGTAGTCCACTACAAACCCTAGAAATACCCTTGTGTCGTTAACAAGCTTCAAGAAAATGATTAACAAGGGAAGGCTGTCCACTACAAACCTTCCTAGGGTTTCAAGACAAGGTTTATTCAAGGGAAGTAGAAGATAACATGCAATATCACCACTTTGATAAAACATTCACCTAATGCACCCAAAAAATAAACCAACATAGACTTAAGGAGAGCACTTACTAGATAAATCAATGATAACCATGAAACCCTAGCCACAAAATCATCCATCAAAACTTGAAAGCATCCAAAAGATCATCTCCAAGGTAAGGTGCATAAGTCATCCATAGTGAAAGAGAAGTAAAGAAGAGACAAGTAGAAATAATTCTCCACCAATTGTGTTATGATTTACAATGAGGTAGCACCCCCTCTATATATGAGGAAACCAAGCACCATATCTCTCAATGAATCCCCTAAAACATAAGAATCCATGATACAAGGTGGATAGGTTTTAGGCCGAGCTCCCAAAAATGCATCTAAAACAATGATATAGTGCTAAAACATGAAAACGTCCTCTAAAAATGCCACACGTGTAAGTGTAGAAGGCTAAAATAGGGTGGCGTCATCTCCTCAAGGGGTAAAAAACTTCAAAAGTCATTTCTCTCTCCCAAAAGGTGCAAAGCATCATCAAAGGTCATGCCTCCTCATCGCGAAAGTCACATCCCCTCATCTACAAGGTGCCAACTCATCATCCAAATACAAGGTTGGCTCAAGAAAACATCACATCATCCTCAAGCATGATGTCATCCTCTACATGTGCAACATCCTAGCCTCCAAGCATGACATCATCATGGAAAAGGGCTCCATAGCTTCTCCAAAGAGGTGTACCATCCTCATCAAGGGAAATATCATCCAACCAAACCCTAACATCCTCAAAAGGGTGCAATGTTGAAGGTGGGGGCTTCCTGCCCTCTAAGTGACCCATCAAGCCAATGGTGCAATGTCCCCAGCTCACATGTGCTATGTCCTAGGTCCAGGAGGTGCCAGAGGGTGTCAAGAAGCAGGCCAAGTCATCAAATGACCTAACGCTCATCATCAAAGGTGCAATGACCTCCATACAACGTGCAACATCCTCCATGAAGTGTGAGAGGGGCATCAAAACGTCCTCTAAAGGACCATCTCAAGGGGTGCAACATCATCAAGCAAGGGCTCAAAGAATAAAGTGAGACCAACCATCATGGATATAGGAGTCATTAGAATCATAAAAAGTAAGTCAGTTTAATACAAAAGTTGCGTAAGCAATTCACATTGGGTATCTTCTTCAAACTTCACACTAGCTCAAGACTTTATGCAATTTGCCAAGTTTAGGTATGGGAGGACCATCTCAAAACCCTATTAGGTGTGCCAATACCCAAGTAGAGGAGTAGTTCCCGAGAAACCCATCAAAGTGTAAGTATGAATGAGTGGTATGTCACGGGGTTTGCTTCATGGTCATGGTGTCATTGACATGCAAGGCCAAGTGTGAGGTTCATCTCCATGAGCACCTTTGTAGAGGGAGTGCTTGGTGCATTGAGTTACCCTTTCCTTGACAATGTTTCTTTCCACCCCTATCTTGCCTTTTGATATTCATTAATTGCTTTCTAAGCCCCCTTTCAGGTTTATGCATTTATTACATCGAGATTCAATTAAGTCCTTTCTTTAGATATAATTCAGTCCATTAAGACATAAGGTGATGGCCTCATAGCGAGGGGGTAGATCTCAAGCTAATCTTGGCTTTTGATTTTTCATTCAGACCCCATCATTCTTTTGCATTTTGAATTTATAATATGCTCTTTCCATTCTTTCTTACCAACTGCATCAACCTTGGGCATTCAAGCCCCTTCTTCTCATAGGAGGGTGAAGTACAAACCTTTTTGAGATACATGTAACAACCACTTCCAAAAGATAGAAAAACAGAAGGAATCTAGATGAAAAATGTTGAGCATGGAAGGGAATGGTATGTTACCCCTATAAAGGCCTCCCAGTAGAACCCCTTTTCCCCAAGAGTGACAACACTTGACTAGGACACATAGGATGGCCACCAAGGTGAAACAAGGCAAAAAACACAATTCCCAAGCATCATGATCCATTATCTCACTTCAACCCATGATCCTCACCTAAATGCCTAATGCATTAAATGTAACACTTTGTATGAAACAATGACTAATATATCTCATGTGTGTTGGAACACCATCATTGGATGAACCTACTGATCAAGTGTATGAGCTGAACAATGATGAGGGAGAGGCATTTGAGGGGTTGTTGTCTGTGGAGAATCCTGATCATCATTTCTGGGACCATTGTCTACAATGTGGATCATGAAGAGTGATCTCCTCTAGTTACCCCTAGGTGAGAGGGGGTAACAGTCCCTTGGGTCTGCACTGATATGGAGTTAGAGGCAATGCTGCTATTATTCTGTCTCTTGGTGATCCTAGCTGATGGGAGCACTATAAAAAAATAAGTAATATGCTGAGTGGAATCTGGTCTAGGAGGAGGCTGGAGAATGTGGGGGCGAAGCTTGAGGGCCTTCTGCATGTAAAGAGCCAAACGTCTCTGGTCTTGGTACTTGAAGAGACTGCATAGGCTCTAGATTCCCTTGAATAAAAAATGAAACCTCTCATGGATCTCATAGTAAATGGGACAACAAAATATGAAGTGCTCCTTTGTGTCAACCTTATGAAGATGGCACAATTGGCAAATCCTCTCTGCTCGTACAATTTAGTGATCCACCTCAACTCGAAGTCTTTATGAGACGACTCAAAATTGGCCTAGAGGGATATGAAGAGAGTGTGCCCAATGATGAGATGTGTATGGGGGTTGGATAATGAGATTGTCTATCACCTCTTTGATGTGCTTAGCATAGAAGGCCATCTTTGAACATAACCCACCCTTGGGGTTTGTCCATGTGACTTGCACAAACTTCCTGTAAATGTCATCTGGGATGATCTTGTTCAACTATTGCATAGTAGGTAAGAGGTGGCCAGGCGCATCTAGGGAGTATCTGAATGGAGGAAGATGATCCATCGAAATACCAACATACTCCAAAAGGTTCGAGATCCCTGCAAAACAACACCTAGTACGACCATGAGGACTGGGTTAGGTAATGGACTTCGATCACCGATAGGCCAAGTACAGATACCGGTCTCGACCCTTCGCTGAGATGGTGAAACTCCGAATGCGAAACTGAGAATGGAAATAACTATTGTATGTGCCTTGGTCCTTTCACAAAGTAAGGCTAGTAGTAAATTTATTGCTTTTCTTTTTGTGACCTCTTCAACTCGCATCTAAGTGGAAAAAGTTGTAATCCACTGATGCAACCTTGAGGTAAGCCAAGCCTAAGTCCCAGCCTTACGATTTAGCATGGGTGGGAAAGCCAAGCCTCTTTGCTAGTTGTAGGAAAACATAAATAAAAAATGGAGAAATTTTAAAAAACTTGAGAAATGCAAGCCCAAGAGATTTTCTTTGGGCTTGSTTACAATGTGAGAATGTAGAAGAAGAAGAGGGTATTCAATACCCTTACTTGGGAGGTTGTTTCTTGATGATTTGTGGCCCCAAATGGACAACACCTCCCCTTAACTTGTTCAAATCTGCAGAAAAACAAGTAAAACTTGCTGGAAAAACTGCAAAACAACCAATAAACTTGGAAAAATTTCTGTTAGAAGTAACTAGAAATTTTTAGCAATAAAAACAGTATATAATAGATTAAATGAGACCTATTCTATGACAAAAATATACCCAAAACGGTTAGAGAAATATGTATGAAAATAACAAAAATCTTAAGAGGGTTTCAAGTGCGTGAAGGGGTAAATTTTCAGATCTGAAATTTATCCTTTTCCAACCTTTAGTGACCTGCAAACAAAAGAGATCAAACTAGAAGACAAGGAAGGAGGTGAGTAGATCCAAAAATATTAACAAAATACTTTGCTAAACAAAGGAAACTACTTCACATAAGATCTATGGCAATACTACCGTAGATCTATCCAAGCAAAATATTTTGCTTGGATCTCCTACTCTAAATCTATAAGAAAAAAGTCAAGAGAACCAAAATACAAGTCACCTCCAATGTAGATCCAATCCAAGCACCAAGAAGACTCCCAATGTAAACAAATTCCTCCCAAGATTTCTTTATTGAAAGCAAGCTTGAGCAAATACTTGCTACAAGCTTGAGAAATGAAAGAGAGCAAGATGGGAGAGAGAGAAGAGTGGGAGAGATTTGGGCATAGTAACTTTACACTGAGAATAGATATGAAATGAGGGAGGGGTAGGGATTCTTTTATACTTGGGAGAGAGGAAAGACTCCTCTTGGATGAGTTACAAGTGTCACACATCCAAGAGAAATAGACAAAAGCAAGGAAGAGTCACTTTTAGGGTTTTGGTAGTGAGTTAGGGTTTGAGGGTTGAGTGAGGGAAGGGGGAAAACACCGTTTCCTATGGTCAAACATTAAGTTAAACACCAAGGAGGACGAATTTAGGGTTTAGGTGGCTTTTTTCACTTAAACTTTTTAATTCTCACATGTCAATTAGCAAGGGAACACCACTTTAAGTTGTTGGCTAAGAAAGGGGGGGTTCTTTAAGTGGAAAATTACTTTTCCAACTTAGGAAAAAGGTTAGGAAACCTTTCCCACTCTCTCTCATGACTTTTTGCTCATTTTACAATTTTTGGCATTTTTAATTTAGCCAATTATTTGCTGATTTTTGACTGACTTGGACTCCTCATGGGCAATTACCTAGCAAAACTTGTCCAATTGAGTTGAAACTTGGCCCAAGGGTGTAGGGGGTCTCATGCCATTTCTTTTGAGTACTCACACCCCTATCAAAATCCCCTAGGACCTAGTTTTTACATTTTTACAACAAAATTAATTAAAATTACCATTAATTGGGTAATTTTAATAAATTAAAAAAAACTACTTAGACTCGACGGAATTTCGCAAGTCTCTAGGAGATGTTTAACATGGTCATTTACAATATTCCTAGACCCTAGTCACCCATTGGGCTCAATCATTAGAACACCTTTCACCACTTTGGAGGATTATTATGAGTGAAAAACTCAAGGGTAATTAAAATGGCTGGTTAGGCCAAATCAATTACCTGAGGAAAAAAAAACACTCGATGAAAGGACTTCCCTAATGATAAATTCCTAGGCAACTAACCTACAGTATGATCCATGCAGACCCATTACATTATTATTCCATGCAGGGGAGCAGAAATTGCAATTACAAAAAGAAGTGCTGGGGGCAATAAATGCCTTGTAGAATCAGAAAGTCTTCAATTTGGTTGCACCATCAGCTACATAGCTTCATGGCACATGGAGTTGACCCCCTAGTCGAAATAGGTGGTCAACAGGCACTGTGCTCTAGGTATAGTACCTTTACAACAACATAGCACAACTTTTCCGAAGAGGTAAAGTGAAAAAACCTAGGGGAACTCCAAGCCATATGTCCCAATAGACCCATCCCAAGACCCCCACACACCCACTTTCACTATAAATGATCATAATGAGATGGCTAGAACGAGCCATAAGGGAACGACTAGCCTTGAAATAGAACCTAGAAGGATGTGCCATGACCAACCACAAGGGTGTAGAGAACCACCTAAGTAAAAAAGAACTTTACATAGTTCAATAAGAAAGGTCTAGTAAAAAATACAACTGATACATTGTCACAACATTTGGCTCATCATGTTACACCAAAAAAACCCTATGAAATAATGAAGGCAGAAGTGATGATGGATCACCAAGCTCGGGCATGTACTCAAAAAAGGACATGCAACAACATCAATTTTGATGATGGGACAACTGCGCAACTGGATTACCCTGATGCAATCTGAGGGGTAACACATTCGATGGATGCAAAAGGTTCTTCGAGGATGGAGGGTGAATGCAGCATGTAAAATTGCCCCGCTACAGCCCTACTCATTCTCTTTCCAAAGTTCATGCCTTCCCATCAATGTTCCATCTTATGTTTCAGTGAGGTTTGGGGTCAAGGGGTTGGAAGGATGAGTTTCGGAGATAGCTTGAAAGTCCCCACAAATTTTAGGGGGTGACAAGGGATGCAGGGTACAATACATAGTGTACATCCCGAATGCAGAAAAAATGTAGACAAAATTAAAAAATTACATTGTACATACCTTTTGGGTCCTATTTACCTAATACATGATTAGATGTGAGTTCATCTATATAAAAGGAAAGAACACACATATAAATCAATTCACATGAATGTTAGCCACCAGTGTCGTTCATTGTAAATATAGTTTGGACATTTAAATGGAGGTTCACCTAATTGATCAGGCGGTAATGCAGATTCTTCTGCATCAGAAGATTCAGAACTGCATAATCATATCGATGAAGGCAACATATGATATAGGGGGTTATTTGTAAAGGAAACACACCATTAACTCCAACCATATTACGCCGTAAGTTGATTTTGAGTTTATACTTTCAATGATTTGTGGACAGACAAATGTGCTTTATGCACTCCCTCGTTACAGCATTCGAAATGTATCTACATATCTATCTCATTGATTCATTTGCTCTTTTATAGATATCAAATTTATTTGATTTCCACCCCAATTCACTGAAACCTCTCCTGCCAACTACAAGAAATACTACATAGATGGTAGACAAAACATGCAGAACATAAATAATAATTAACCTTAAGATATCCCTATATGTAACTAAAGTTGAAACAGAAAAAATCTTCTTCTCCATTCTTTCTTCCTAATCAAATTTTACGAAATTGGTTTGATTATACAAGTAATAAGTTACTTCATTATAAATCTAATACTAATGGGAAGGGTCCATACATATATATGAAGAAAATGTAATTCATTCACAACAAAAATATTAGAAGCCCTCATCATTGAATGCAAACAGGAAGATTGCTAGATTACTTATGCCGGTATACACATTAAGGTTACAAAATCAACAAATCGAAGCATGTAAATACGTAGTTCAGCATACGAAGGTTCAATCCAAATGCATTGCTGTAATTTGCTTTAAATATAGAGTGAAAACATGTTCTAAATACCAAGGACAAGAATTCTTTTAGAAGTCATATTCCTGACGTTCACATTTGTAAATATGTACGTAGTTATTTTCTGAGTTCAGTTTTTAACTAATGTCGAAATATTAATCAGACAAACATGTGACGTGTGTGACCATTCTAGCGGAATAGGAAATGAGTGGTCTAGTGGACGTCAAGAGTTCAAGTAGTCAAAAAACCATCAGTCAATTATGGAGACTATTTATTTTGTTGTACCCTTATTGAAGATTTTAATTCGTCCTATTAATACAATTACTCTTTTGTTCCACATTAATTATGGATGTTGTGTTGATGTTGTTTAAATTCTGTTACATAATAGTGCTATTCTAATAACATGGTATCAATATTCAAATCTGAGTTGTGAATCTATAGTGCCGTGATCATCAGATAGAAGTGCTCAATCTTGGCTTAAGTCCCAGCATTGAGTTTTATACCAGCATAGATCCATCTTAACTCTGGATCTATCATGTGCTGAGAGGCATTGGATTCCTCAAGATGCAAATATTTTTAGAATACAAAACTTGAAGAAATGTCTGCATATCGAAGGATTTTATGCCTCTCGGCATGATAGATCCGGAGTTAATATGGATTTACGCTGGTTCTTAGTATATATATATGTGTGTGTGTGTGTGTGTGTGTCACATGTCAACTCCATGTTGAGCATGGTAGGAATTGCACATCTCCCTCATACTCAACCCACCATTCAAATGTTTTAACCATAAGAATTTTTTTACTTTCAGTTGTTATATATATATATATATTAAAATTGATATTAAAATTTTTACTTGTTGCTAATATTTTTTTAAATGACATGTGTTAACTCCATATTAAGCATTGAAGGAATTACACATCTCCCTCATATGGAGAAGTAGAAAGCACCTATGTGCAGAACAAGAAATTTTTTACTTTCAATTACTATCTCTCTATATAAAGTTGATTAAAAAATTATTCAATGAAATAATTTTTTGTTATTAATATTTTTTATAACTGTCATGTGTCAACTCCATGTTGAGCATGGAAGGAATTACCAATGTTACCAACATCGGCAATGGAAAAATATCGCCGAGGGTCCGAAAATATCGGTAAATATTGGAAAATGTCGTAAGAACGAAAAAAATACAAAAATATTTATTTTTTTTCAATTTTTTAAATATCTAAAGCATCAACAACATCAAATAAGTACATTTCCACATAAATATGAAAAGAGAACTCATATATAAGATGTCTAAGATGTCTAGTAAACTCGAATACATCACAGTCTATAGACCAACACTGAATCATGTCCTGACTCCTGAGTCTAAAGCCTCAAAATATCATCAAAAAATATAATAAGTGACAAATGTATCTCATCATCATGAGTCATCTCCAATGAAATCAAATAAAGTCTAATGATTCGCTCTGCCCCTTTTACGGGAAAAGGTGATAGCTTTTCCTCTAGAGGAAGAAGCCCCTGGGGTTGGCACTTGACTCTGACGTCTTGTAGAAGAAGCAGGAGCTAGACTTTGGTGTCCTCTACTGGTGCTACTGCCAAGTACAACTCCCTCTGTCTGAGTCTGTGAAGATGGTGGAAGACTCTGCTCTGTAACATCCCCCTCCACCTCCTCCTCTACTACTGCTCCCTCTACCTCCTGCTGTATCCAATCAGGCATCGATTCCAAGATAGGCCTCTCAGACTCAACCCTCCATTCAACACTGGTGTCAATCCCATCCAATGAAATGGCGTCCACATCAGGTGTTTTCTGAATCTGCCTCACCAACAATCGGAGATTTTAGTAGACATATACCATGTCATTGAGGCGTTGGGATTCCAACCTGTATGAGGGCCATAAATTATAAATTAATAATAATATTATAATTTTAATTTTAATTTATAATGAATTAAAAATTTAATTTGAAAATTTGTAACCTGTTGCGCTTCTTGGTGTATATTTTATCAAATGCACTC
>JASDQU011404464.1:9892-20171 GCA_032191745.1 Picea mariana
TTGATGTGATTGATTGCATGTTTACCTTATGTAAATATTTAGACTATGAATGGATGAATGGATAATTATGTGAGATATGTTATATGTTAGATTTGTTAGACTGTATGCATAGAATTAACAGGTGAATGAATAGTAAGAAGAATAGAAAGAACAAGTAGATCAAGGCTTAAGAAGATGAATTGCAATCCCAGATCCCCACTCTTTCCTAGACTGCAAGCGTATGAGCATTGCATTCACCCATAGAACTATATCGGGTGAGACTGCACAATATACTCTATGTGGTGTGTTTCCTTCTGGTTTACCAGGAGGGCCGATAGTCTTAGAGAGATTTGTTGGAAGTTGTTCAGATATGAACCTGGGTTAGGCCAAGAAGTGGCTAGAGAAGGAGTAACAACCAACAAATGGTCTCATTGCCGGCTGGAACTGCATGGGATTGAGTGAGTGGGATCCATGAAATAATTGCAAAGCGAATGAAGTTATAAAAAGGAATTTTCAGACCATATAATCCAAGGAAGGTGGACATTGAAAGATGGTTGGAAATAAAGGATCTTGAGTTTGTGTAGAAGGATAATATAAACCCTAAGCTAACACTATGAAAATATCTAGATAAGTACATGTTTAGCGACCTGCATGAGGTCTTTTCTATGATTTCCCTCATGTGTTGCAGGAGTGGCTATTGAGGTTGAAAGATAACCACCTTGAAAATTAAATAAGACATATCAAGTGGAATCCTATGGAGATCACGCAGTTACAACAAGTTAACAACAAATTTATGTGTGCAGTAGATTTCTGGTTAGACAGTATTGTTGCATTATTTATCACAGAATTTGCAGTAGATATTGTGAAGTCTTACAGCACATCAGAGCACGAGTTCCTAAAAGGACCTAGAGGTAGGTATATCATATCACTCTATACTTCAATCAATATCTTACTATATAACAAGGGTGTGATGACTATGGAAGAAAACAACTAAACTTCCATGTGTGCATGGGGGAAGGGGGGAATCACTGACAAGAGCTAGAGAAATGGAGGAAGAGATGGATAAAGTAAAGGAGGAGGCCTTCAACCCAATCATGATGGAGGAATATTAGATCAATCAGATCATGGAAACGGGTCGAGAAATGTGCAGTGGAGTGCCCTACCAATATAAGATGAATAATAAGAAAAGAGCCATAGCAGAGAGAGAGAGGGATTGGAAAGTGATGAAGAAGAGGTAGAGGATCTCCGAGTTGTGGAACCCATAACCCTAAGATGTCAGTGTGGAACCCATAACCCTTATATGTCAGTGTGGAACCCATAACCCCATGTGCAACTAATAGGTAGAGGATCTATGAGATGTTAGTGTGGAACCCATAACCCCATGTACGACTAATACACCAGAAAGAACACCACCATTTAGACAATCGAATTTTAGTGGAAAAAATATAGTAGGAAGTGCACCTAATCAAGGAGCAACGGCTAGATGATCCAATCCAGGAAGTAGTAGTCAAGTATCTACACTGCGTGGAGGTCGTAGTTCATCACTGTTCAAAATGGTAGGACATGATCCCACCATCAAGTTACCCGAATTCAAGGGAGAAACATCAGAGGATCCTGAAAAGCACTTGTTTATCTGTGAGAATATTTTGGAAGAAAAGCAGATCATAGATGAGAATACGAAACTTGCGCAGTTAGCTATCATGCTAAGAGACCACGCACTGGATTGGTACATGATATTAGCTATAAATAGTGCACCTAGAACTACAAGGATGATTGCAGATATCAAGAATCTATTGATAAGTGAATTTCATAAGCCTAGCTCAGAGGATCAGTGTATGAATGAGATGATTGAAGTTAGGCAGAAACCAGGTGAGTTTTTTTGGGAGATTGATCATAGGTTTAAACATCTTAAAGGTAAGCTAAAGTATGTCATGACTGAAATGCAACATAGATATCTCTTTGTGAACTCACTATTATCACATCTGAAATACTCTTTGAGGCAGTAGAAGTTTCAAACTCAGGAAGAGGATCTACAAGAAGCCCTACAACTAGAAGAGAACTAATATTAGAATACAGATCCAACAATAGAGGATTTGAAAGAGGATCTAAAGAATCTCACATTTCAACTAAACCAGAATAAGAGAAAACAGAAAAGAGAAGTTGTTTGGTATACCACATGCATGACAAAAGGACGTCACAAGAATGAGTGCCCAACTTTCACGTAGTACATAGCAACAAGGATACCAAACCCTTTGTCAATAGGAGGACCATGGTGCGAGATCTATAAAACACATGGACATTATCCATATCATTTTCCAATGATGCAGAAGTATCAGAGAGTACCCAAGAGTTCATATTGCAACTTTTGCAAATCAGTGGATCATGATGACGAATATTGTAGGACAATGGACTTGATGTGGGAAAGGACGTAAGACACCTATAGGGTGCAGGAAGAAATGATGACAGGGCAAGATGCACCTCAGTTTAACCAGGTACCACCTCTGTACAAAACTGCACAGCAGCAATACAACACTGCACAACCTCACTATAATAACACGCAACCATAATATAGCCTCGTGCAGTATAATTAGGTGCCTCCGTAAAATGCACCACGAGCATATTGAGGTGGATATAGAGGTGGAGGATGAGGTAGAGGAGGATTTGGAAGAGGCAGAGGTCCCATAGTGTGCCACAACTTCCAATAGCCAGAAACCTATGCAGGGGAATTTCCACTTCCACCTGTGACATGCATGTATTGTCGCACAGCAGGCCATGATACAAAGGACTGTCCAACATTATTGGGAAAAATTCAAGAAAAGAGAAATCATAACAATCAAAATGTTCAGTGGATTTTTGTAGAGGCAAGGGATGATGGAATAAATATCAACATAGTTACGCACAGAGGATCTAAGATAGGAGTTGATGCAGTACGATAGGATCCATCACAACACCAATGGGTGAAGAAGAATATTGAACCACATAAACAGCTCGGTGCAAGGAAAGAAAAATAAATATTCAAGGAGGAAAGACAGGATTTCCTCAAGAAATATGTTGCATCTACATCAACCATGCAACATACTCAGAACGTACCAATGTACAATATGCCCTTATCAATGGATCACACCAGCGAAGTACCAGTGGTAGAGAAAGTAAGTACCATAAAGAATTTTATGCAACTTGTGTTAAGTTACTGAATGACCCATCATCTGTCAAAGTTATGCAAAATATATTACAAATATATAACACATAGGTACAGGGGAAGTTAGATAAGAAGACATTCAATCACCTCCATACAATAAGAAGGACAAGTAGGGAATTTAGATTGAATGCTAACATTGGAGATTTCAATATGGGGGATATCATATTGGATTTAGGCTCCAAGGTAAATGTGTTACCCAATAAGACATGGGAGTGTATGGGAGATCCCACACTAGGCTATTCACATGTCCAATTGAATCTAGCAAACCAACACAAACTTATACCAATTGGAAGGCTTAAGGGTGTGACAGTAGATCTGGATGGAGGACGCACTAAGGAAAACTTTGAAGTAATAGAGATAGTAGATGGTACAACACCTTATCCATCATTACTTGGGATGGATTGGGAAGCTGATAACCAAGAGATAATCAACTTGAATACAAGGAATATGACATTCAAATCAGAAGAATACAGAGTCATTGCGCCATTGGATCCATCAGAAGGACAAAGGTTTGTAGAACCCACTTGCTTAGATCTAGAGGAAATCAACCAGTTATATAGAACCACTGTGCATGAAGAAGATTATGTCAACCCAATTGCAGATGGAGTGCTTAGCTAGAGGAATATCACATCATGTGCTTCTGACTCAGATACAGGCTTGGAGAATTGGCAGCAAAGATTACATGAAGTCTCCACACGAAGGTGCGCAAGAATAGACTGTTCAGTAATATGGGTGGGTACAAAGATAAGAGAACCTCCCAGTTTTTATGGGGTGAATGACTTAGAAGAATTCCTAACAAGATATGAATATGAATTGTTATAGAACTAGAGGCTATTATATCTGGATATTGCACTCAAGGAAACATCTACAAGATGGTGGGGTGCGCACAAAGAAATAGTTAAGGAATGGTACCAATGTAAGTGATTACTACACATTAGATTCAGCGTAGAACAAGGCAACACTAATATGCAGATATATGATGGACATGAACACCAGTATAACATTTGGATAAATGCAGAACACTATGGAGGATGACACCACTAGAGGAATGGCCTCATCATTTCATCCATACATTAGAAGAATTCCATAAAATTGGTATGTAGACCAAGAACTGCGCATAGGCACTGCAGAATGGACAACATTGCAGCAAAATTTTATAGTAACCTTCTCATTCGAATATGAGAACCCAAAAATTGATTCAACACTAAAACAAATCAGAGGGGTGATATTTATTGATGAACCAGATGTTGAACTCATGACAGAGTATCAACAACAGAGTAAATAGATAGTCAAGGAACTAATTTCATGTTTTCATGTGGAAGAAGAAGCGTCATAGGAAGATGACCCACACAAAATTCATATTACAGAATTTGAAGGTAAAAGAGAGGTGGAAGGTCCATGTTTGGAATCAAAAGTATTTGTTGCACCTATCAAGGTAAAGAAAGTCATCATTGGGACAACTAATTTCATAAATTAGTTTTTAGAAGCATATCTACTTGATTGGACTGCATACATCATACTAAAAGATCATGTGGAAGTATTAAGACTGATGTTGGAGAGATGCAGGAAGTGTCAGATATAATTGAATATTTTGGGACACCTTTTGGAATATAGTTGGGACACATAGTGTGCAAAAAGGGCTCACTAGTGGATCCTGATAAGATTGCAGTCATTGTTAATTTACCACCACCAAAATTAGTGCGCCAGTTGAGAGAAACATTGGGACATATAGGCTACTACATAAAATTTATAAGAGGGTATGCGTAGATCACTGCACCAATGGAGAAATTGTTAAAGAAAGATAATAAATTCTAGTGGAATAAGGATTGTCAACAAGGGTTGGACACCCTAAAAGAAAAGATGATAACAACACATATTCTAGTATTCTCATATTGGGAAAAGACATTCCATGTGCATGCAGATGCATAAGCTATAGCACTTGGAGCAATTTTGGTGCAGCCAGGAGCAAGAGATTTGGATCATCCTATAGCATTTGCAATCAGAAAACTATCAGAATCATAGTAGAACTACAATACTACAGAAAAAGAAGGCCTAGATATGGTCTATGCACTTTAGAATTTCAAACATTACTTACTGGGAAAACACTTTAAGATGTTCACATATCATTCATCCCTCAAATTCCTAGTCAACAAACTAGTGTTGGGGGAGAGGATCTGTATATGGCTACTATTATTTCAAGAATTTGACTTTGAAGTGATAGTCAAACCAGGGAAGCTAAATGCAGGACCTGATCACCTGTCAAGGGTAACGAATGGAGAAGAACCTACCAACTTGGAAGACAAATTCCACGATGCGCAGTTATCCAAATAGCTGATGAATACTTTGTTGATATTATTGAATACTTGAGTACAATAATTGTGCCACAATATTTTAACACTGCGCAGAAGAAAAATCTAGTATTCAGAGCTGTAGACTATCAACTTCTTGTAGGACATTTATACAAAATGGGTGCAAACAACATTTTGAGAATATGTGTACTAGAATATGAAAGGCCTAGGATTTTGGCAAAATATCATGAGGGAATAGATGGAGGACATTATGAAGGAAAATATATCACGCAGAAGGTATTGCGTGCAAGACTACGGTGGCCAACAATTCACAGAGATACTAAGAACTATTTCCAAAGATGTGATGTCTCTCAGAGGATTGGTAAACCTAACAGAAGGGATGAGATGCCCCTAAGACCGCAAGTAACTTTACAGCTATTTTACAAATGGTAAATATATTTTGTAGGACCAATTAATCCACCAACAAAAAGGTCAAGAGCGAGACATATCATTACTGCGACAAAATACTTAACAAGATGGGCAGAAGCAGCATGAGTCAAAGATTGCAGTGCAAAGACAAAAGCACACTTCTTGTTTGAACAAATGATCACTATATTTTTTTGTCCAAGAATATTTATGAGTGACCAAGGCACTCACTTTATCAACAGTATTATCAAGGCTATGACTGAGTAGTTTCAATTCCAACATCAGAAGAGTACATCATACCATCCTCGGGAAAATGGAACAATAGAAGCCTTCAATAAAATCTTAGAGAATGTTTTGACCAAGATTTTCAATCTTAACGGGGATGATTGGGACTTGAAAATACCAACAGTACTATGGGCTCACAGGACTACATGCAAGAAGCTCATGGGACAAACACCATTCAGGTTGGTGTATGGGAAAGATGTAGTGGTGCCACTAGAATTCCTAGTACCCAACCTACATGTAGAAGCAATCACCAACATGACAGAAAGGGGCATAGTACTGAAGGAGAGATTTAATCAACTAATGGAGATGGAGGAGGATAAGATTCTAGTAGGATTTCATCAGGAAGTATAGAAAGCAAAAGACAAATCTTGGCATGATAGACATATCAAGAGGAAGAGTTTCAAGGAAGGAGACCTAGTCTTTCTCTATGACAGTAAAAATTTTCAACATCCTCGTAAATTCAGAGTGCATTGGCTAGGGCCCTATGAAGTAAATACTATCACAGATGGGGGATTTATACAACTAAAGGATCTCACAGGAGCAAAGTTGAAAGGAATGATCAATGGGAGTCAACTGAAACTATACAGGGACATTCGAACTCCGAACACTTAAAAGTTACATCACAGTAAAAAAACATGTACATATTGTATTATAGTAGAATTTAAGATAGAGAAAATGAGAAAAAGAAACAAAAAGGAGAAAAAGAAGGAAAAGGAAATACAAAAATACTAGAAAAGACAATGCGCGGTAGAAAGTGAACTCAACGTGATGAAAGGAAAAATGACTACGCACAACATACAGATGAAACACTGCGCACTAAGGAAATGTTACAACAAAGGTACAATGTGCACTCGAAAATCTCAGTGCACTGGAAAAGGGACCAACGGTCAGAAAAAGAGGAAATATGAAAAATGACGGTTAGAGTAAAAAGGCGCCAACTGGTGGAAATTATGAAATTAAATGAAACATACTCATATAGTGCCATTGCATTAATCATAGCCAAGGAAGCTTCTCCGAGAAGCTTCATGAAATTTCCTATATAAAGGGGAAACGTGGGTAACATAAGACTCATTGTAAAATCATGAAATTAGAGAGAGATAGAACACGCAGAGAGGAAGCGAATTAATGAAGGATATGGGGCGAACCAGTTGGGACCTATTCGGAAAAAAATAATCAGTACCCACTATGGAAGCACCAAAGATGGGTGCGCAGAGCCAAGAAGGGAGGAAAACTAGAAGCATGATTAGAGCACCGCATGAAAAACAAAAGCCAAATATGAAACCATATAGACCAAGGAATTCATCAACGTGAATGTAATTCATTCACCACATGAAGAACAAGTAAACCCTACACTAGTGGTGGAAGAGATACAAGATCCAATGGCATCAGCCATGGAATTCAACCTGCACAATGGTGCACAGGGTCACACTCCATATGACGTAGGAAACCCATAGAAAACGGCAATGACCGAGGGAGCCCAACAAACAAATGGCAAAGCCACCACGCGTACGGACGTTGTAGCGCCCAGACCGCCCAAAGAAGAATCTGGGCAGCAACAGGAGGGCCTAGTGTAACACATTACCATGAAAATATACCTTGATGTGGGAAAGAGACAGATGGAGGCTGGGTCCTCAAGTCAGCCGCCAAGAAGAAAGGGAAAACATCCCATGGTTTCATCCCCGCGTAGATATCTTGATGCAGTTATCATACTTCTGTGCATTCCAGAAGAAGTACAAATCACACCAACACTCCTGGGATGTGTGAAGAATTTGAAATATTCAGACCACGATGTGGTTGACGTTGACAAATTCCCTGAGTTTTCACAACAGGTGTACTTGAACAGCATAGGGATAGGTCCCTTTGGAGGATTTTAGTCCTAATTCAAGAAGTGCCTAAGGGTACAGAAGTAGGCACCGTTGTGCACAAGCAATCAATGAAGTCGGAGAAACCTAGCCAAAATTTGGCGCAACAAAATAAGGGGAGTGCAGTGAAGAAGAATACACAGAAAACAAAAAAGGATATTGCCCCACAATAGAAAGAACAATGAGGGGGGGTTACTGTGATGCAGGGAACCCCCTCAGCATCCACTCCACAAGAGACAAGGCCCTAAGAGGCCAATCATACATACAGAAGGCTCGCACAAGAAGGAAAAATTGCACAAAGAGATCCTATAATATACGATCATCGAGGATGATGCAGACCTCATGGTAGAAAGGGTGTAGGACCGCGCAGCGGAAGACTTTGAGGAAGCCCAACACCAAAGGGAAAAATACAATACAACCTGGCAGGAATAAATCAATTCCTCGAGTAGATCAAGACAGTGTAGAGGCCTGAAAGGGGAACATAATTCTTCCCCGAAGAAGCAACAACAACAATGGTAAGGACTATGCCAAACAAGTAAGATACAGTTCAGACTATTTCCCATGCGAATCCAACTTTTAGATTGACAACTGATATGTTGCAAATGGATGAAACTGTATCATAGACGCCATTGAAATATTTGTCACAGGTATATATGGTATTAGCAAGAATACCTACCAAGGCACTGTACAGACTCCAAGTCAGTGTCACGCAAGAGGTACAATCATGCACAAGAACAGACGCAGTAGAACTGCAGGAAACAAGAGATGGCAAAGAAGCCTTGGAGTTGGTGATTGGATAGGTCGAGTTTGAAACCAGGGAAGAAAAGGAGTGTGCATAAAAAATATAATAGAGGGTGGCAGCAGTCTACAATCACATCCCTGACAACGTGCAGACCGAGAACACAAGCACGGAGGATAAACTCAAACTTATTTCCCAAACCATCGAACATTATAGGCAACAGATTAAGGAATTAAAGGAAAAATTGACCCCTACAACTCCTCCCAAGGTAAGGCAGCAGAGGAAACAAGATCTTGCACTCCAAATAGCAATAATTGAGGAACAATTCAACGTAGCAGCAGGAATGTTTGATAGAGTAGCGCAGTTCTATATGTTGAATTTTCTATGATCTATGGCTCATGCATTTACTTTTAAATTTTATGTTCAACTTTTACTTGAACTATAACTACTGTAGAAGACCAAAATCACAAGAAGAATAACCATGCACAAGAACACAAGAAGTATCCTGGGAAACCCTTCTCAACAAGGGAAGAAAACCCAACCAATCCTTTTCTATATTCTTCAAGAGAAAAAACTCCCACACCATCACCAAACCTAACACAAAAGAGGGTGTTGTAATTCTCATAATTTCATTCCACAACTTTTGAAATCATGAGATGACACAATGTTAAGTTTATTTCCTCAATGGGGGTTCACCTTTATTTATATAAAACTTATCACATCCAATGATGTGTCTATTGGAACAATAGGGACGACCTCAATAACTCAAAATATAATTAATAATTACCATATTAATTATCTTTTGCATTAATTATATTTTACATTAAGGTGGGGTCAACCAGTACCCTTTACATCAAAAATAGGGTTACAAGAAAGTCTGACTCTTGGAAAATATAGAAAGGGATCTCATACACCCACTAGTGCTCAACCACTAGGGTCACATCCATCTATGCTCAGCCACAGGGATGTCCACATCTCTATCTCAATGCGTCTCACAGGAGAATCACACTCACTAGTGCTCAACCACTAGGATCACATTCACTTGTGCTCAGCCACAAGCACGTCCAACTCAACAGATCACTTTCTCACTATCTCTCACACGAGAATCACACTCACTAGTGCTTAGCCACTAGGATCACGTTCACTTGTTCTCATCCACAGGCACATCCAACTTAGAAGATCTCTTTCTCACTACATCTCACAGGAGAATCAGATGGAGTATCACATCATCTCAACTCTTTGCATAGAGGAGACCAGTACATTGTTTCATCTTTTTCTCAAAGAGAACAACACACCCAAATCATGGGCTTCCTCACCCCATAGGGTCACACAACATTCCATCTTCATCTCATAGAGGAACCACACACCTAGCTCATGGGCTTCCTCACCCCACAGGGGCACACAACATTCGATCTCTATATTAGAGAGGAACCACACTCCCATCTCATGGGATTCCTCACCCCACACATGGGCACAGCATTTCATCTCCATATCAGAGAGG
>JASDQU011404465.1:4425-24952 GCA_032191745.1 Picea mariana
AATTATTGTTTTTGGAGGAATGTTTTTTTTCTTTTTAGTTTTTTTTTTTCACCTCATATTTTAATCTTTTTTTTTAATTGAATTTTAAATATATATTTTTTTAAATGTATATTTTTTTTTGGGTGATTTAAAGGTTTTTTAATGATTCTTTAAAAAAAAAACCATGTTTATTGGACATGGAAACATAGGATTAAACCATCATCAATAAAATCATGTTAAAACTATATTTAATCACTTAAACATACATGAAAACAACAATAATTAACCACAAGGTAGAATGGATGTAATTAGTGGTAAGTGATGGAATAATGGCTATAGAATGTATCAAGAGTGCAGGAATATAGCTTATGAATGGAGGTTTTACATGGTAGAAAATATGAAATATTTGTAGCCCAACAATCCCCCACGCCTGTTGGTTTGCATCTCCTCATGCAAAAAAAAATCATATATACTCTATTTAATCATTGATTTCTGTGACTTTATTTCTTTGTGCAGGTGTTGGTTCTTATGGACCAATGCCCTTTTTCATTTGATATCACAGACTTTTAACTTGATTTCTTTTACAATAGAGCAATGAATGTTGAGCAAAAAATATAGATGGGTTATGAAGGGATGGTGGATGGTATGGAAATATGAATATGTACTTAGGTGTTTGTATATTTTGTTACTTCTCTTTAAAACCATTGTTTATTTGTGGTTTTTAGGAAACAATGACTTCATCCTTTTTATGTGAATGCTTTATTATATATATAAATATATGACACTATATATTTTGTGTTGGATTTATGTACGAAAATATTTTAATTTTCATTCTAATGACCTTATGAGAGTATTATGCATTTTATTATGAATTGTAGATGGAGATTGAATGATAATGGTTTACAGAAGCTAAAATGTATGGAGTGGTTAATCATCAAGGTCCCTTAAACTTTTTAATGAATCAAATATTATTAAACCAATTTTACCTCAAGTTTACCTTCACTTTAATGTGCATTGTAGGTTGATAAAGTGGAAGATGAATGGGAGTATATGCTGGCTAAAAATGAATATTAAACCTAGCAAGACTGAGAGCTGCTAGATATCTAGGAGAGAGTTGATGAATGATAATATAATGAGATTCCTTATGTCTCTCTCTCCCCCACTATTTATGGTTTGTATTTCCTCTGATCTAGGTGGATATTTGTGGCCATCCACCTATTCCAACTAGCTCAAAAAACATTTCTGGAAACTTACTATTTTTAGTAGTTTTTTGGTTCCTAAACTTTCAGGGCCATTTAGAGGGCCCAAATGAATTGTTTTTGGTATATAGCACATCAATCATAGGAAAAATCTCTAATTTATCCCCCAATATTAATATCCTCGAAGATACCTTTCCGACGAGCTATCATGCCCCCCAAAAGAATATCGTATGCCAAAGTTACGCCCCTGAGAAGTTGATATACCAAACTACCCAAAATGGGGTCCACAAAATTGTTGGCTTTTCATCTTCTGGGGTTAGGGTTTGGATTTTAATTATGTTAGAAAGGCCTTTGAGCCTCATTGTAACAATCATCTTCTTGCAAATGTGAGTATCCATCACATATCTTCTCAGAGATAAGATGCCACCATTCTAGTGAGTCTTTCACTATGTATTTCTACAGTTTTGTACATTTCGCTCATTAATAGAAATTGTGTATTATTGTATCTCCGTGTTTATGGTTTTATCTCTGTGACGAAAACCGCACTCCTCGGAGCACACTCGCCTCCCCAGGACCTTCTCTTCTCTCGGCCCGAAGATTATAAATGCTCTTCTATCTCCCAATCGGGAGATTTGCACCCACAGTTCTTTCCACGCGACCCTCCTTCCTTAGTTTATCGGAGGATCGAAACTTCGCGGCTCGCGAATTCATTGTCTATCTTTTGGGCTCTCGAATCCTCGAGACCCGATGCGCCAGTCAAGGTTGAATTCTCCCTCCACTATAGGAACTTCGCTCTATCGCGACTTCGCGATTCGCGACGACCAACACTTAAGATTCCAATCGCCGATACACGACGCGCTGAAATGCCAATCTAGAGATCTCACTCCCTCGCATCTTCGCCACTCGCGATCTCAATCGACTCCTTCCTCGACTTCCGAAGCCCGAGGCACCGATACCCGAAATATCGCTACCTCGCGACTTCGCTACTCGCGAGTCCAACTAACCTCCCTGTCGACTCCCGATACCCGAGATGCCGAACCTCCGATAGTCTATGCCACCTGTCTTCCACTATCACCTGTGGTCCACACTGCTTACGTGGCTGTCAAAATGTCGCACCTCGCACTCTCGCGACTTCCGTGACCAAATCTTTCGCTTCTTTCCCGCGATGGCCCGATAGCCGATCTTGTGATGGATCCACACTCCTCGTGATCCCGATCAACGCTCCTGCTCTCCTGAGCTTTGAACTTCTTCCACGCTTATGTTGTAACCTTTCTTGTTCCTCTGCATGATCCAACGGCCTACGGAATATCATGAAATCTCCTCGGAGAATCTCATCTGTCCGTTTCTTCTTGCGCAATCCTCGAACAAGAAGTGTCTCTCCATGAGACTTGCTCGCCAAACTTACGATGCTGCTTCTCAACTTGTCCGCACAACTTCTCTCCACTGCCCTTCAACAACTCGAAGGCCTATCCTTCCTGAGATTTTTCTCCCAGCTTTTGAGTCCCCTCAGGAAAATCCTTGCACGCACTCCCTGCGGAAAACCTTCAAACATGACTGAGTGTTGAAGTCTTCGATCCTGCGCACTCCTGCAACAGAAATCCTTCTATCCCTTTGCTCAGAATCGCAACGCTAAGACTTTGTCTAGCCTGCGTACGCCTTGCACGGCTCCGGTGCCCAATCTGCACTTCTGAGAACTTAGAACAAAAGTTACCTCTATCTGAACCCTTCTGTCAACGCACTCCTTGCGGACGATTCAACTGCACTCCTTGCAGGAATTCTCTGGTTCAAGATAGATAAACAATTGAAACTAACTTCTTGTTCTCACAGACTTCAATTCAACCATGAAATCACATACACAGCATATAAAAGCAAGTGTATAACAGAAAGCAAACATTCATGGGCATAATATCAACAATACACAGAGAATAACACAGCCATGGAATTGAATCAAAGCTTTTCTATTAAGTCAATATCTGTACATGGGTGTTCTTCAAATAGTTCTCTGCATGCTCTTCTCTTCAGAATGCTTCCGTGATAATACAATGTACAAAGGAGGGTGTCTATATCCCGTTTCCCTCTCGAGCTCTAAAGCTATCAAATCTAAATTAAATTTCTATCTAACAGCATTAAATCTATTAAATGCCTTAGCTACCTAAGTACGTGAGCTATCCGCTCAAAGTCCATTACAATATACAAGTGCGCCATCTCTTAAATGAATCATTTAAGATCGCGCAACAATTCCAAAGTGAAATTCAAAAAGAAATTTGCTGGCTTTTCTAGTTGTCTTCTACTTTCGCGCTGGCTCGCTTGACGTGGGCAATGCTCCTGCATCATACTCCCTCGCTTGAAAAATTTCATGGGCTCCTGTCCATGAGATCCTGCATGGTTTGTCCATGCTTCTGTATCATCGCTTCGCTTTCCCAGCTGGCATCCTCCACTGGGTGATTCTTCCACTTGACCAGATACTCAGAATACTACTTTCGCCTGGTCTTCTTATCCACTCACTTGTCCAGTATGCACTCCATCTGCAGCTTCTCTGCTATTGGAAATTGCTTCATCCACTGGATTACTGGTTCCTCAGTTCCAGTATTACTTCTCTAGCCTTGTATGGATATAAGTCGACGATATTAAATATTGAAGATATCCCAATGCCATCTGGCAACTCAATCTCATAAGCATTCTCCTCGAATTTTCTCAAGATTCAGCATGGTCCGATTTTCTTCATTTTCAATTTGTTATATGTTCCCCTTGGGAACCTCTCTTTCCTCAGATGCGCGAGAACTAGATCACCAAATTCAAACTGAATTCGTCTCCGATGCTGATCTTCTCTGTGCTTATACTCTTGGTTTGAACCTATCAGTCGCTGCTTCACCTAATTGTGAAGTTCCTGCATCGCCTCAGCGAATTCTTCTGCACTAGCGCTGCTAGTTGCAGTCTGTTTTGAATCCTGCAGTTCAGAAAATCCTCTCAGCTGCATTCCATATACAACCTAGAATGGACTTCTACCTGTACTCCGATTCAGTGAATCATTGTATACAAATTCTGCCTGTGGCAACACATTGTCCCAGCTGCTATGGTGCTCCGTCACCAAGCTCCTCAACAAATCTCCCAGACTTCTGTTGACCACTTCTGTTTGTCCATCTGTCTGAGGATGATAAGCAGAACTAAACACCAGATTATTTCCTATCTTTTTCCATAGAATCCTCCAAAAATGCCCTATGAATTTAGTGTCCCTGTCCAAAACAATACTTTTCGGCAATCCATGAAGTCTAACGATCTCTCTGAAAAACAAATTCGCGATGTGAGTCGCATCGCTGGTCTTCTGGCATGGAATGAAATGTGCCATCATTGAAAACCTATCCATGACCACAAAGATGGAATCAACACCTCTTTGCATCCTCGGCAATCCTCATACAAAATCCATGCTTATCGCCTCCCATGACCTCTCTGGTATGGGTAATGGATGATAAAAACCTGCATTCTACTTTCTCCCTTTTGAATGCTAACAAATCCAACATCTGTCAACAAACCTCTTAACATCTGCACGCATCCCCGACAAAAAATATGATTCGCTCAACTTTGCAAATGTTTTGTCATGGGAAAAATGTCTGACCAATCCTTTGCTGTGCTTCTCCTTCAACAGGTTCTCCCTCATGGAGCAATTCAGAATACACAGCTGATTGCTTCTGAACAACAATCCTTCTTGGATCATGTAATCTATCCAAGGACTCCGATCTCTGAGAACTGGATTCTCAGCTGCTTCATATGCCTCGCCAAAGTCTGCATCTTCTGTGTACATGTCCCTGAGATTTTCAAAACCCAAGGTTTTGACTCGAAACTCCTGCAGCAACAAACATTTCTTGTCAAAGCATCAACCACTTTGTTAGCAGTACCTGAAATGTGTTTAATCACAAATGTGAAATTCTACATATACTCTACCCATTTTGCATGTTTTTGATTCAACTTCTCCTATTGAGTCACAAACTGTAATGCATGATTATCACTGTACACTACAAATTCTTTTGGGATCAAGTAATGCCTCCACTTTTTCAGTGCCTGTATGATAGCATAAAATTCCTTATCATACGTGGAGTATTTCAGTTTTGCTTCATCCAGCTTCTCGCTGAAATAGGCAACTGGTCTATCCTCCTGGCTCAAGACCGCTCCTATGGCATACCCACTTGCATCACATTTCACCTGACATGTCTTCTGAAAATCTGGCAACACCAGCACTGGTTGCTCTGTGATCTTCCGCTTCAACAGATTGAAGTTATTCTCATCCTCAGCTGTCCAATGAAAAACTTTATGCCGCTTCTTCACTGTGTCCATCATCACTGCGCTAATTCCATTGAAATTTCTAATGAACTTTCTGTAGAAACTAGCCAAACCATGAAAAATTCTCACCTCGAAAATATTTCTCGGTGATGGCCAATTCTTGATCACGTCCACCTTCTCTGGGTCCATCCTCAACTCATTCGCTGAAATAACAAAACCCAAATAAATGAGTTGTGTCTTCATAAACGAGGACTTCTTCATGTTTATCAATAGCTTCTCCTGCTGTAACTTCTTCATCACAATGGCCAAATGCTTCAAATGTTTCGACTTTGTTTTACTGTAAATCATTATATCGTCCAAATAAACAATGACGAACTTTCCGATGAACTCCCTTAGGACTTCATTCATCAACCTCATAAAGGTACTTGGTGCATTCGTCAATACAAACGACACGACTAGCGATTCATACAGTCCTTCGTTGGTTTTGAAGGCTGTTTTCCACTCATCACCTTCCCTCATGCGAATTTGATGATAACCGCTTTTCAAATCTATCTTTGAAAAATAATTTGCCCCACTTAGGCAATCCATCAGATCATCCATCCTTGGCAGTGGAAACCTGTACCTGATGGTTATTTTGTTTATCGCTCTTGAGTCGGTACACATCCTTCGGCCTTCGTCTTTCTTCGGACTGAGCACTGTTGGAACAACACATGGACTCAAGCTCTCCCTGACCAATCCTTTGTCCATCAAATCTTGGACTTATCTTTTGACTTCCTCATTTTCCTGTGGCGTCAACCTGTACGTGGCTTTATTCGACAAACTAGCTCCTGGTATGAGGTCTATGTGATGACTCACACTTCTCATCGGTGGCAATGAATGAGGTAATTCGTCCACTATGATGTCAGCGAACTCTTCCAGTAGTTCCTGAACTTCATCCAGCAAATCATCCACTCTTGTGCTAGTCAGAACAATCCTCGGCTTCCTGACAACAAAGAATTGTGGATCTTCTTTCTTCTCCATTTCTGAAAGAAGTTCCTTCCCACTCATGAGAAGTATTGTGCTGCTTACTTCCGGCTTCACTTCCTTATCCTTTATCGGAAGTAACGTATGGGTTCTCCCATTCTTCTCCAAAGTATATGTGTTCATTCTCCCATCATGAATCACATTTCTGTCATATTGCCATGGTCTACCCAGCAATAAATGACATACGTCCATGGGAATAACATCACACAAGATCTTATCATTATATCCCCCTATTTTGAACTCAACCAAGCATTGTTTGGTAACAGTTACCTGGTGTCCCTTCTGTAGCCATGAAACTTTGTATGGACTGGGATCATCAGTCGTCTCCAGCTCCAGCTTTTCCACCATCTCAGTTGAAATGAGATTATTCGTGCTTCCACTGTCCACGATAACCTTGCATTTCCTGTTCTTGGTTGTGCAAGTTGTTATGAACAGTCTGGTCCTTTGCACTGAGATTTCCACCTCTTTCTCAGGTGTCAAAAGGGATTTATGCATCCCAAGCGATATTCCGCCTTCTGTGTCTTCGTTCTTAGCATCATGCCTCTGTGCTTCAGTGATGTGAGCTTCCCCTGCATCCTTCTTTTTCTCTGGACACTCGTAATACTTTTGCCCATTCTTCCCACATGTAAAACATGTGATTACTCCACCTCTTCCTCTACCTCGACCTCTAGTACGAGGGAGAGTGTTTGCATCAACGTAATCTCCTCGCTGATCAGTTTTCTGTCCTCTCTGTTCAACATATGGTTGCCTCTGCTGTGAGGTTCCACCTCTCTCAACCTTACCCTGAGGTTTCTTCCATTCCTCCTTGGGCTTCTGAGTTCTTTCCTGGGCAATTGCCTTGCCTCTTGGCTGGCTTCTACCTCACCCTCGCTGTCCTTGCTTCCGACTCAGCTTCTCTTCGGCTTTCAGAGCCAATTGGTAAGCATCTTCCACCGTCCTGATGGTTAGCATGCTTAATTCATCCTGAATGTCATATCTCAGACCATTCAAATATCTCACCACCTTCTCATCATCTCTCTCTCGATGACCTGCTCTGATGTTCAGTCGATAGAACTCTTCAGTATATTCCTTGACTGTCATCAGCTTCTGTCTCAGGTTCTGCATTCACCTGAACAGTGTAATTTGGTAGTCTCTTGGGATGAACTTCGCTTTCATCTTCACGATCATCCGATCCCAACTCTTGATCTTTTTCTTTCCCTTGCAACGTCTGTCAGCTTGTAGCTCATCCCACCACAATGCTGCATGTCCTTTCAAGCGCGTAACTGCATGCTTGACCTTCTTATCTTCTTCCACATCTTCATAATCGAAGTATGTGTCAAGAGCTCTTATCCAATCTAGCAGCTCCTCTGCATCCAGATTCCCTTCATAGACTGGAATGTCCATCTTCACTTTCGCACCCATCCTTGCGATGGATTTGATCAACCTCTCGGTTGATGCATCCTCTGCTGTGACTTCTTCTTCATGTCCATCTTCCTCTTCAACTTTGGAATCGTTAAGATCCCCAACACCAACTCCGCGTCTTTGTGCTGTTTCCATCTCCTCAAGCCTTGCTCGGAGATCTCTCATCTGTCGCTCCATTTCTGGATTTCCTGCTGGCCTACCTCTTCTTCGCACCTCCCTATCTTCTGGGTCTGGTGACTGTCTTTCTCTTCTCAGCAACATGGTGAATTCTCCTTCTCTACTATAGAAAATAGAGAGTTCCCGCTCTGATACCACTCTGACGGCAACCGCACTCCTCGAAGCACGCTCGCCTCTCCAGGACCTTCTCTTCTCTCGGCCCGAAGAGTATAAATGCTCTTCTATCTCCCAATCGGGAGATATGCACCCACAGTTATTACCCCGCGACCCTACTTCCTTAGTTTATCGGAGGATCGAAACTTCGCGGCTCGCGAATTCACTGTCTATATTTTGGGCTCTCGAATCCCCAAGACCCGATGCACCCATCAACACTGACTTCTCCCTCCGCTATAGGAACTTCGCTCTATCGCGACTTCACGATTCGTGACGCCCAACACTTAAGGTTCCAACCACCGATACGCGATGCGTCGAAATTCAAATCTCGCGATCTCGCTCCCTCGTGTCTTTGCCACTCGCGAGCTTAACCGACTCCTTCCTTGACTTCCGAAGCCCGAGGTGCCGATACTCGAAATATCGCTACCTCGCGACTTCGCTACTCATGAGTCCAACTAACCTCCCTGTCGACTCCTGATACCCGAGACGTCGAACCTCCGATAGTATACGCCACCTGTCTTCCACTATCACCTGTGGTCCACATTGCTTACGTGGCTGTCAAAATGTCACACCTCGCACTCTCGCGACTTCCATGAACAAATCTTCTGCTTCTTTCCCGCGATGGCCCGATAGTCAATCTTGCAATGGATCCATGCTCCTCGTGATCCCGATCAATGCTCCTACTCTCCTGAGCTTCGAACTTCTTCCATGCTTGCGCTGTAACCTTTCTTGTTCCTCCGCACAATCCAACGGCCCACGGAATCTCGTGAAATCTCCTCGGAGAATCTCGTCCGTCCGTTTCTTCTTGCACAATCCTAGAACAAGAAGTGTCTCTCCATGAGACTTGCTCGCCAACCTTACGACGCTTCTTCTCAACCTATCCACGCAACTTCTCTCCACTTCCCTTCAACAACTCGAAGGCCTATCCTTCCTGATCTTTTTCTCCCATCTTTCGAGTCCCCTCAGGAAACTCCTTGCATGCACTCCTTGCGGAAAACCTTCAAACATGACTGAGTGTTGAAGTCTTCAATCCTGCGCACTCCTGCAGCAGAAATCCTTCTATCCCTTTGCTCAGAATCGCAACGCTGAGACTTTGTCTAGACTGCGCACGCCTTGCACAGCTCCGGTGCCCAATCTGCACTTCTGAGAACTTAGAACAAAAGTTACCTCTATCTGAACCCTTCTGTCAATGCACTCCTTGCGGATGATTCAACTGCACTCCTTGCAGGAATTCTCTGGTTCAAGATAGAGAAACAATTGAAACTAACTTCTTGTTCTCACAGACTTCAATTCAACCATGAAATCACATACACAGCATATAAAAGCAAGTGTATAACAGAAAGCAAACATTCATGGGCATAATATCAACAATACACAGAGAATAACACAGCCATGGAATTGAATCAAAGATTTTCTATTAATTCAATATCTATACATGGGTGTTCTTCAAACAGTTCTTTGCATGCTATTCTCTTCAGAATGCTTCTGTGATAATACAATGTACAAAGGAGGGTGTCTATATCCCGTTTCCCTCTCGAGATAAGCTATCAAATCTAAATTAAATTTCTATCTAACAGCATTAAATCTATTAAATGCCTCAGCTACCTAAGGACGTGAGCTATCCGCTCAAAGTCCATTACAATATACAAGTGCATCATCTCTTAAATGAATCATTTAAGATCGCGCAACAATTCCAAAGTGAAATTCAAAAAGAAATTTGCTGGCTTGTCTAGCTGTCTTCTGCTTTCGCACTGGCTCGCTTGACGTGGGCGATGCTCTTGCATCACTCTGATATACCTTTGTTATATTATTGGCTCTCTTGCAATATTACTATATATTTCTTTGTTATATCTCTACTCTCAATTCGTGCAGAAAATAATCCAGATCAATGGTATTAGAGCAGGCCACTCTTGATCGTTTTTTGGTGCATGTTCCCGACGAGCTTCGAGTATAGCAAGTTGAGTCTCAAGATTGTCTCTCTTGAGGAAAATATGTAATATCCCTAGGATGAACCCAATTGTAATGTAAATGAAAATGTACTTAAGTTGGTGATCTGTTTTAATATCATTTTTGTATGCACATTTCATGGCATAGTGCGCACTTGTACTACGCAGTAAAATGATGAAGTGTACACATTCCTGGATACCGCACGCAACAACTTGAGTGCGCACAATTTTGAGGCCAGGGAGCCTTTTGTGTATATGCTGTGTTTTATAGGCTGGTGAGCCAGTTCTTATAATCTAGGATACTTATGTTTTTATTAGGCCATAGAGACTATAAGTTAAAGGCTAGTGCACCTATTTTTGTATATGTCTTATAATTAATATAAAATACATCGTTGCGCATAGACCAACCACAATAAAAGAGATTGGGGACTAAACTCCACTGGTTAGGGAAAGGGAGGGGCCTAAAATTTAAGGAAAGGGATAAACTAGGGAGATTAAGCCAAAAAGGAATATTATATTAATATTTCTTAAAGTATAAAGTATGGATAATTATTTTATCCTAAGTTCTAAAGTTTGGGACAAGTGGTCGAAAGTAGCTCCCAACATGACAAGTGTCAAGTTGGGGACATGCATACATATTGTTGGGACTTAGTTCATTTTCCCATCATTTCCATCATTCTTCCCATCATTCATTCCATCATTCAGTCATCCAGCAATCATTCATGAGCATGCACACACCCATTGAGCTATCCTTTGTATCTTCATGACTGTACATGAACCCGTATCCATAGCCATTTTTGTGTTGGTGTATCTGGTTAGCTTGGGAGCTGAACTGAAGAAGCGGGTTGTTAGGCTCGTGGGGTATTGAAGATGTGGGTTGTCAGGCCCTTGAGAAATTCTCTAGGTGAGAGAATTGTTGGGGATTGATTTCCTAAAGGTGTTGAACTGCAGCTATAGTGCTCTGACACTTCCTGTCCGGCCTGTTGTTGAAGCCCGGAAAGGAAGTGGGGTAGCTGAAGGTCTGTTGAGAAGAGAAAGGGCATGCTTCCTGGGTGGGACAGGCATGTGGGAAATGAGGGACTATAGGTTTTTAGTTTGATTTGGCACCTGACATGGGGTCTTTCCTGTTGTCTATGAGCCTTTAGCCTGGTTAGGAATCTCTTTACCCGGGTGGAGTTTAGTCCCAGCTCGAGGGTGACTCATTGTTGAGAGTGATGAACAGTGTGGTCTAAGGCTGGGAGGTTCGTGGAAGGTCTACATGCAGTTGGTGACATTCTTACCAATATAAGTGCCAATTGTGTGATACATTTACATGTTGCATTGCTATTTACATGCTTATTTTTATGGGTTATCATATGTGCGGTTATAACTGTGATTATTTTTATGGGTGTTTCCTATATATGCTGCATGTATATGTTTATTGTTATTTCAATGTGAATCCATGTATTCACATATGTAATTGTATGTTTACATTTTATATATAATGCTTCTGCAAGAGTTCTGTGTGTGTATATTGTAATTGCATGCAGTTGGAAAAATTCATGTGGCATAGCTCAGTTGGATACTGTGTATGTTACAATATGTTCCGCAGAGAGAATATAAGAGTTCTATGGCATAGAGTGGCCCAGCATGGATGGTCGGGGACATTACAAAATCTCTCTCACATTCCCAATAAACCCTCCACGATGGAAGAAAATAAAAATTACGCAGTAGAATATTCTATCAATCTGTTGCTTGAGCAAGCTCTCACGCGACAGAGGGACGAAATGATGGAGAATTTTTCCCACATCCTTCAATGCTTTCCAATAGTAGCAGGAGCATATTCATCAAGAGACCACTTTGGAAGCACCTCTCCTTTCAAGGTACAGGTTAATTTTGATATTCCCGTATTTGAAGGTCAGATAGATGCAGATGCACTAGAAAAATGGTTAAATATGCTAGATGGTTATTTCTCTGTTCAAAATTTTTCCTACAGGGAAAAGATCACCTTTGCACACCTTAAGGCTCTCCCCCATGTCAAAAATTGGTGGGAAACTTATTGGGAGAAAATTTCCACACAGGAGTTTAGAATATATGGGGTCAAGCCTACTTGGGATTTTTTTGTGGATGTGTTCAAGGAACAAAATTACCCTGTTGGAAACTATGAAGACCAGTACATAAGATGGACAGTGTTGCATCAAGAGAGAGGCCAAGAAGTGATAGAGTTCACCAATGATTTCAATAACTTGCACACCAAGTTGGGTATCAAAGACTTCGAGTGAAATTTGGTTTTGAAATACTGTGGGACTCTACACAGATTCATCCAAACTGAAATGGATTTTCTGGACATCTCATCAGTTGATGTTTCTTATTGATATGCTGTTAAATTTGAGTAGAAATTTAAGCACTAGAACAAGCGAGAGTTCAAGTCTGCAAATCCGCAACAACCAAAGTATGGTAAAGATGAACCGAACAACCAACCTTCAGAAAAACAGTCCAAGCCATAGGAAAAGAAAGGTAACAAAAAGACAAAGAAGGACACTAGAAAATGATGATATTTCCAAAAGATCCCCTAGCACAACATTGATGAATGTCACTGAAAACAGTTATTAGTGGCCAAGATTCTGAGTGCGTTGACAAGATTCTGAGTTTTACCTAAGAAAAGCTTGAGAGAGATAGAGTTGTCCTCATACCAACAAAAGTGCAAGTATAACACAGAGTTTTGGAAGGTGTGCGTAGGACAGGTTGAAGTATTAGAATTTTCCAACCTGGTGAGTGGTTGAAGAACTTTTGTCACAAGGAGTGTGCATAATTAGAGAGTTCAGATAATCAGAGATTATCGTGAAGGCCATAAGGAGTGCATGCAAGAATCCCTTGGAATCCTTGAGTTTGTAGCCAACATCAAGCTTAAGAGGGATAGAGTCTTGCAAAGTTCAAAGGAAGGACGAGGGTCGAAGTTGCCTCGCAAAAACCAAGCTCAGGAGGAAAGACGCCAAATTATTTGGCCAGGAGTCTTTGAGAACTTGAATGGATGGTTGAGTTTCTTAGAGGGAGAAGTGTAGATATCCGTGGATCGTTGGATCCAGTGGATCAATGGGGAGGTTAAGGCTAAGGGTATTTCAACACTCGCATGCTCAGAAGGATTAGCAGCCGTTAGATCTGGAGGAATGAGAGTCGTTGATTGGGAACTCTGAGATATTGAAATTTCAAAAGTCGGAAGTGTGGAGGAAGCTGTTTTCGAGAATCCCCGATATGCGAAATCCCAACACAATCTGGGCTGTCAGATCAGGGAAGAATCAGGACCATCAATCCATAGCAAAGAAGTTGTGAGTTCGGACTTCGAGAAAAGGGAGAAGAGTCACATTGTGAACTCACGAGTCACAAAGTTTCGACAGGCTCGAAGGAGAGACCCCAGGACTTCACTGGAGGTCATATGGTTGAGGCGTAAGGGAGGATCTAAAGACCCGTTAGCCCATTTCAGGGTTTCAGAAAGTGGAGGAGTCAGAGTGACTCATAGCAAGAGTCCGGAAATCATGAAACGTGAAACAAATTTTGGGCTAAGCCAGTAGTCAAGCGAAATAGGGATTAACACCTAGTGCTTGTTCACACTGGCGTAAATTCTAAGAAGGATCTGTGGTTTTATTTGTATTGAATATTCCAGTGGGAATTAAAGAACCATTTTAGTATAGGGAAATAGAAAGATCCAAAAACTGGGAGGTCAAGTAGACCTTGCTGAGGTAGGGGTGTTGCGTCAGGTGGTATTAGAGCATACAACTTTTGTTTTCTGTAGAAGGAATACATAGGACAATTGTGATTTTAATTCTACATGGACAGAATGAAATAATTCCATCGAGAAGACGTCAAGAGAGACCCATTCCCAATCCATTCGTGGAAAGGGAAAGGATAAAACTTCATTCTCGATTGGATGCTATGGAGACAACATAGAGGCAAACACCTGATATTGGAGATATCAATGAGGCTGAAATAGAAAACGGAGTCGGAGCTAAAGAATAAGTTGTAGCCAAAGATGTTGCAGAGGAATGTCTATTCAAAGCTATTGCAAGAATAAGGGCCAGATCAGAAATGGACATCCTGATGTATGAAGGAAACTTAGACGTTAAGGAGTTGCTAGATTGGTTTAGAGCTCTAGATAAGTACTTCAATTATGAGGATATTGAAGAAGATAAGAAAGTAAAGCACACTGTCACTAGACTGAAAGTGCATGCAACATTATGGTGGGATGAACTATAGGCTGACAGACATTGCAAAGACAAAGAATCAAAAGCTGGGATAGGATGGTAGAAAATATGAAAGCCAAGTTTATACCCAGAGATTACCAAATTAATATGTTTCAAAGAATGCAAAATTTGAGACAGAAAGGGATGATAGTGAAGGAATACACTGAATAATTTTACATACTCAACATCAGAGCTGGTCATTGTGAGAGTGATGATGAAAAAGTCACCAAATGCATGAATGGCCTGAGATATGAGATTCAAGATGAGATGAGCATGGTGACAATAAGGAATGTGGAAGATGCTTATTAGATTGCTTCAAAGACAGAAGTGAAATTGGCCCAAAAGCAAGGTCAAAGGGGAAGAGGTAGAAGTCAAAGCAGAGGCAAAGAAATTGCACAGGACAGAGTACAAAAGCCCAAGGATGAAGAAAATAAACCTCATAACCACCCATAAATGGGAGGAATCTCACAAGGAGGATAGTATGCCGATAAGAACACTTTTCCTCGAGCCAGAGGAGGTGAAATAAAGTGTTTTGTCTTTGGAAAGATCGGACACAAATCTTTTGAATGTCCCGATAGAAAAAGAGATGGAGTAGGCGAAGCTCACATTTCAGAAGAGCAAAGGAGAAATGTTGAGGCAGAAGATGTAGAAGGCGGAAGATCCTTAATGATGAGAAAAATTCTCTTGAAGCCAGAGAAAGAGATGGCGAATCCATTCCAGAGGAACAATTTGTTCAGAACTTCTTGCAAGACCAAGGATAGGGTATGCAAGGTAATTATTGATAGTGGAAGCATGAATAATCTAGTATCCACAAAAATGGTTGAGAAGATGGAATTGGGAACAGTTTCACATCCAAGCCCATACAATGTTTTATGGTTGAAAAAAGGACATCATGTAACTGTCACTAAACAATGTTTAGTTGAATTTAAGATAGGGGGATATAGAGATGAGATTTTATGTGATGTTATTCCCATGGATGTCTGTCATATTTTGTTGGGGAGGCCTTGGAAATATGATAGGAATGTTATTCATGACGGAAGAAGGAACACATACACCTTGGATAAGAATGGTAGGATGCATATGTTGCTTCCAATTGAAGATAAGAAGGTGAAAGAAGAAAAAAGAAATACTATACTTCTCATGAGTGGGAAGGAACTTTTGGATGAATTCAAGAAGGATGAAGAAATGAATTTGGATGTGGTTAGAAAACCTAGAGTCCTCTTGACCAATACCTCAATATATGATCTACCTGAGGAGATTCATGAAATGCCGGAGAATTTCGTTGATATAGTGGTGGATGATTTAACTTTTTTGTTGTCGCCCATCAAAAGTATAAGCCATCACATATACCTTATACCAGGAGCGAGTTTACCAAGCAAAGAAGTGTGCAGATTGATGCCATAGGAGAATGAAGAAGTTAAGAAGCAAGTCCAGGATTTGATAGACAAAGGGTTGATTAGAGAAATATTCATTCCATATGATGTGCCAACAGTGTTAAGTCCAAAGAAGGATGGTGGATGGAGGATGTGTATAGACTCGAGGGATATAAACAAAATCACCATCAGGTATAAATTTCCTTTACCCAGGATGGATGACTTGATGGATTGTTTGAGTGGAGAATTTTTTTTTTCAAAAATTGATTTGAAAAGCGGATATCATCAGATTAGAATGAGGGAAGGTGATGAATGGAAGACAACATTCAATATGAATGAAGGTATGTATGAATGGATTGTCATGCCATTCGGTTTGATGAATGCACCAGGTACTTTTATGAGATTGATGAACGAAGACTTGAAAGATTTCATTGGGAAGTTTGTAATTGTGTATCTTGACGATATACTGATCTTCAGTAAGATTGAGGAAGAAAATTTGAGATATTTAACTCTAGTGATGAGGAGGTTACAACAAGAGAAGTTACTGATAAATCTGAAGAAGTCATCTTTGAAAAAGACAAAACTCATTTATTTGGGGTTCCTGATCTCTTTGAACGAGTTGAAGATGGATCCTGAGAAGGTAAAATCAATCAAAGAATGGTCATCACCAAGGAGTATCGTTGAAGTCAGAAGCTTCCACAGATTAACCAGTTTTTATAGGAAGTTCATAAAAAAATTTAGTTGGATTTGTGCACCAATGATGGAAATAGTCAAGAAAAGACATAAATCTTTTCATTGGACAGAGGAAGCAGAGAAAAGATTCATGTTGTTAAAGGAGAAGATAACTGGACAACCATTTCTAGTTTTGCCATATTTTAGTAAGACATTTCAAGTGAGATGTGACGCAAGTGGATTTGCGATTGGAGCAATCTTAAGTCAAGCTAATAAACCAGTTGCATATTTCAGTAAGAAGATGAATGATGCCAAAAGGAATTATTCCATGTATGATAAAGAGATTTATGTAGTCATACAAGCATTGTAGAAATGGAGGCACTTCCTGCTTCTGAAAGAGTTCGTTTTGTATAGAGACAACCAAGCCTTACAGTTTATAACTAGATAGGAGAAACTGAACCAGAAACATGCAAAATGGGTTGAATTTATGATGAACTTTACTTTTGTTATCAAGCACATTTCTGGAAATGCTAACAAGGTTGTCGATGCATTGAGCAGGAAAAGTTTCATTCTGTAGGAGTTTCGAGTGAAGACCTTAGGTTTTGATAGCCTTAAGGAAATGTACATAGATTATTCATATTTCAAGGACGCTTATGAAGCATGTGAGAATCCCATTCTGAGAGACTGAAGCCAATGGATTGAATACTTGATCCAGGATGGATTGCTATTCAAAGGAAATCAGTTGTGTATCCCGAAGAGTTCTATGAGAGAAAACCTTTTGAAGGAAAAGCATAGTGGAGGATTGGATGGACACTTCGGCCATGAAAAAACATTTGCACAATTGAAAATTTTGTATTATTGGCTAGGAATGAGGATATATGTCAAGAAGTTTGTCAACATATGTATAATTTTCCAACACGCAAAGGGGAAAAGTCAAAACACGGGATTGTTTCAACCATTTCCAGTACCAGAGAGGCTGTGGGACATAGTAAGCATGGATTTTGTGTTACGATTGCCGAGGAAACAAAGAGGTTGTGATTCCATATTTGTGGTAGTCGACTGATTCTCAAAAATGAAAAATTTCCTTCCATGTTAGAAAACCTGTGATGCAACACACATTGCAAATAATTTTTTCAAGGAAGTTGTTCAACTTCATGGTTTACCCAAGAGTATTGTTTCAGATCGAGATACCAAATTTGTTGGTAATTTTTGGAGGACGCTATGGAAGAAGATGGGGATGAATTTATCTTTTAGCTTAGCATATCACCCTCATATGGATGGACGAACTGAGGTAGTAAATCGAAGTTTGGGAGACTTATTGAGGAGTTTGGTAGATGAACATCGTAGTCAATGGGATCGAATTCTACCACAAGCGGAATTTGCATATAATGACTCACCTAACCAAAGCACAGGACAAAGCCCACTCAGGATAATGTATGGAATGCATCCAAGAGGAGTATCTGAGTTGAGACACTTAGAGAAAAATGAGTTTAGGAGTGTTGGAGCGGAAGATTTTGTAGTAGAGATGCAAGAGCTCCACAAGAAGATTAAAGAGTGGTTGCAGAGTTCCAAACAGAAGTATAAGCATAGAGAATATCAACACAGAAGAGAGCTTCAGTTCAAAGTGGGAGATTTAGTCTTAGAACATCTAAGAAAAGAAAGGTTCCCAAGGGGAACACATAATAAGCTGAAGATGAAAAAGATAGGGTCATGTAAGATTTTGAGAAAATTTGAGGCAAATTCTTATGAGATAGAATTGCGAGATGATGTGGGAATATCACCCATATTCAATGTAGAATATATGTATCCTTATAGAGTAGATGAAGCGAGAGGAGAATTTAATAAAAAGGAAGTTTAGTGGGTCAAACAGATGCCTATAAATGAAAAGCTGCAGATGGAAAAGATCATTGATCAAAGAGTTGATAAGAAGACCTGGAGGAAGACATATTTTGAATATTTGATAAAGTGGAAGGGACACCCAATTGAAGATGCTAGTTGGGAAAGTGAAGAAAATATCCAGAAACATGGACAGACGGTGCAGGAGGTCATGGAAAGGAGTCCATGAATTGTTTCATCAAGAGGAGTATGATGCAGGAGCATCACAAGAAATCACAAGTGGAGGACAACTGGATACACACCAACGCACATTTTGAAGATATTTTGAATTTCAAAAGGATGGCACATTAATGTAATATCTGGAGAGACATAAGTGTTCTTAAATGTTTTGGAGATTGTAACGTAGATCTTGAGCATTTCTCTCATCTGTCGGTGGTAGATAATTAATGTAATCAATGTGAAGTAGATGTAGGCTTTAATTCGATTAGATAGCTTGAGGTTGTAGGAGGTAAAACTCAAGAAATATCCCTCGTATGTATTGTAATGTATCATTATTCTCATTGTAAGAGTAGTAGTTGAAGAGAAAGAGAGCACATGAGAACAAAGACTATAGAATTTGTATAAGCATATAGTTGTTTCTATAGAACCCATGTACATAAGCACTTGAGTTAATATAAGAATGATTTGACTCAATTTCATGGTGTTGTTATGACTACTGTTTGTATCTATTGAATGGTATGTTTATAGTTTTCTTATATGATTTGTTATGCATTTGTTTCAATGATTTGTGTGTATGATTTCATGTTGAATGTATGAATTCTGTGAGAGGGAGAGTATGAGTTTCAATTGTTTCTCTTCTTGAAAATTCTTGCAAAGAGTGTAGTGAAGGTCCACAAAGAGTGAATTGATGATATTTTGAGTTTTACCCCAGAAAAGATCAAGAGAGATAGATTTGTCCTCATACCAACATAAGTGCAAGTATAACACAGAGCCATGAAAGGTGTGCACAGGCCAGGTTGAAGTCTTAGAATTTTTCAACCAAGTGAGTGGTTGAAGAATTGTTGTCGCACGGAGTACACAAAATTGGAGAGTTCAGATAATCAGATACTATCGTGAAGGCCTCAAGGAGTGTGTGCAAGAATCCCTTGGAATCCTTGAGTTTCCAGCCAGCATCAAGATCAGGAGGGATAGAGTCTTGGAAAGTTCAAAGGAAGGATGAGGGTCAAAGTTACCTCGCAGAAACCAAGCTCAGGAGGAAAGACACCAAGTTATTTGGCCAGGAGTCTTTGAGAACTTGAATGGATGGTTGAGTTTTTTAGAGGGAGAAGCACAAATATCCATGGACCGTTGAATCCAATGGATCAACGGGGAGGTTAAGGATGAGTGTCTTTCAACACTCGCAATATCAGAAGGATTAACAACTGTTAGATCTAGAGGAACGAGAGTCGTTGATTGGGAACTATGAGATATCAACATTTCCAAAGTCGGAAGTGTGGAGGAAGCTATTTTTGGGAATCCCCAATATGCAAAGTCTCGATGCGATCTGGGTTGTCAGATCGAGGAAGAATTAGGACCATTGATTTGTAGCAAAGAAGTCATGAGTTCAAACTTCAGGAAAAGGGAGAAGATTCACATTGTGAACTCACGAGTCACGAAATTCCGACGTGCTCACAGGAGAGACCACAGGACTTGACTGGAGGTCATATGTTTGAGGTGTAAGGGAGGATATAAATACCTATTAGCCCATTTCGGGGTTTCCGGAAGTGGAGGAGTCAGAGTGACTCACAACAGGAGTCCTGAAATCATGAAATGTGAAACACCTTTTGGGATAAGGCAGTGGTCATGCGAAATAGGGGTTCACACCTAGTGCTTGTTTGCGGGCGTAACTTCTAAGGAGGACCTGTGGTTTTATTTTTATTGAAGGTTCCAGTGGGAACTAAAGATCCATTTCGACTCAGGGAAATGGAAAGATCCAAAGATCGGGAGGTCAAGCAGACCCTGCTAAGGTAGGGGTGTTTCGTCATCTACAAGATACCAGAGGTAGTTCCAACTACTGTCCCACCTAAACATTGCTAGAAGGTAGTATCTCATACTACAAAATTCATCTTCTTCACAATCTGTTCAAAAGGTGAACATAAGAACACTGCAACCACTGCAGCCTCAATCCAAGCACCTTCTATTCACTAGAAGAAAGTTGACAATATTGAATCCAAGCCCAAGGATTCCTTCTAAAAACAATCGTCTCATGTAGCTAGACTGGTTAAAAAGGTCCAACT
>JASDQU011404466.1:26066-40610 GCA_032191745.1 Picea mariana
TTTCATTGTAGGAATTGGGAGTGGCCCCCTTGTCGAGCTAAGGCCTTTGAATGGGCGCTTTAATTATCAAGCATAGGATTTGTGGGTGGAGAGATCTCCATCGTTGATCAGAGGTTAGGTTATCGGAAAGCTTGTACATGGGGCTAACAAAGGAACTCTGAAAGGAGATTCTGGACTGTTGATCTACCGAGATCAAAGGAGCTCCGAGATCTAATCATGATTTTTGATCCGCTTGGATAGGAAGAGCTCCGAGAAGAGACATCAACCATTCATTAGAGGGGTGTCATTGGGAGAAGGTTGTAGACCCGAAGGGGGACACATCCTAATGGAAGGATCTCCAAGAGTAATTAAGGACCATCGATCTGTCGAGGGTGAACTTGATGGATTGCAACCATTGGATCTGGTAGGGTCCATTCTGAGGCAAGGTTCCAGGGAAAGGTTCTGACCTTCCCTTGTAAGTTTGGAGTGGTGAAGGATGACATCAACCAACGTAATCAAACATTAGGAAGTGGAAAAGTGTCATCACTTAAGTGAGCAAGCCCTATTCCCTACGATGATGTGTGCTCCACGTCAATCCTCATAGAGGGTGCCCTATGATGATGCATTGTTTAGTACTGACACTTCAAAGCAATCATTGATCTCATCTCCTATCCAAATTTTTGAAGTTGAAAAAGGTTTACTTGCATTTGAGTATGATAGCATGAAAAAACATTGAATTGTAGAACTCATGTCTTTTATACATCGTATCAAATGGTAACATTCATGAAGAGTCTTTGAGAAAAGTTTATTTCTTCTCAATCCATGAAAAATGAAAACATGTGGTTTAAAGTTCGAATGTGAAATATATGGGAATCTCACATCAAGATCATAAAGTATTGCTTCATAAGATCCATATAAATTATTAGATCATGACTATACCCCATACAATAGTATGCATAACATACCAAAGTTCAATGGTTTGGGTTATAATGTTCATGGTTGAATATGGTTTGAAATTTTTTTTGACTTGACATATGTATACTATACACCATAGTATTTTTGAAAAAGGAGTCACATTGGCTTTAGGCATCTTTCCAAGGTGTTTACAGTTTGTTTTTTATAATCAAAGTATCATATTGGAAGATACACTTTACATGGAATATAAATAACACATGACCTATGGCCAAATATGGTACACGATATGTGATCGGTGGATAGTCTATATTTAACATATGACATAAATTTGGTTGATGTGTATTAGATATGATATATGGAAATGAGACACGGTATTTGATAAATGGTTGATTAAATAAAAACTTAGTCATTTGAGATATCAACGAGATGACCATACATTGAAGTGATGAGATTTCTCATTTATACCATCAAACCCACCCATATCACTTGGTTTTTGTTAGGTTTTCCCCTGATTTGTTTGGTTTGTTTGGTGACTATCAAGCGTATGGTTTGTATTGATTTTTGACTACAGAGGACCCTTGTTCATTGTGAAACTACAAAACTGATGCAACCACTCAGATTCAAGCAAGTTTAAAAATGATTTTGTTGCCATTCAAGGTATGCATCTAAACAGTTATGAGAAAGAATTTTTGTTCTTAAATGGATTAGTTTGTCTATATTTAGCTCGCTGCAAATAAAATATATCTTTTCCTCTCATCTTTCGAGAAACATTTGAAGTTGCTGTTATAAAGAATTAATGTTGTTTTGGGGGAAAACCATACTATGCGTACGTAATATTTATTCCTATTGTTGTCATTATTCCATTATACCATTTTCCATGTTCTTTCCTGAAGAGTTTGACAGCTAGTTTCTAAAAATAGCGGGTCAAATTGAAAATGGTTGAAACCAATAGTGTAGATTGTGAAGGGAAACTTGGTTTCTAGTTCATAAATTGATTTAAAAAAAAAAAAATAGTGTTATGACAAATAATGGTTTTATATTTGTATTGCCTTAGTTCATATTGATCATTTTTAGTCCACATGTGTTTTCCTTTGTGGAAGCATTATTTACTCATTGGCAATATGAGTATTTCAAAAAGAGAAGAGATTTTCCAGATCTGATCGAATGTTTAGTATATACTCATACAACTTGGTTGTTATTTGAGATCGCCTTCATAGTTCTCATTCGCGTGTGTGTAACCTGCAATTTTGAAAAATGGTGAGTTATCTATGTTGATGGATAATGGAAATTGCCTATGGATACATTACAATTGATGCCTATAGATGATATGTGAAGTGGCATGAAAGTTTTATTCAAAATTTTTCATATATATATATATATTAGTTTAAAGACATATAATGGAAGTAAATGGTTGAGCTAAAAATGGTTTCATGAACTTTTACATATTAATCTCTAATTTAAATCACTTTATATATATATATATATATATATATATATATATGTTAATTTAAAGGCATATAATGGAAGTAATGGAAGTAAATGGCTGATGTAAAAACGGTTTTTACATGAAATTTTACATATTAATCCCTAATTTAAATAACTTTTCATAAGTTATATTCCCGACATCATTTATCCCAACTATTCATATTTTTCACTTCCATATATTTGTCATATTTTCCTTGTTCATTTTTCCAAATGCATTGAGCTATTTGTATACTAAAGACAATGAGATAATTATTGACAAAATGATTTCATAGTGATGAGTAAGAGTTTGGGTTTCCTTTCTGTTGTTTACATTTTTCTCCTTTTAATTGTTTTTCGACGCTATTAGATAGAGCCTTACGAAACCATATTTAACAAAATTTTGCAATAAATTATTTGCTTACTATGAATATGTTTAACTTATTGACATGATAATGCTTTTAGATAAAGGCAACGGGGAAAACAATAGAGGTAACATAAGAGGAAGGATTTAAGAGACCAAATATGTTTTGGCAGCAAGAAAGGAACAAGTGTTTGATGAATTGAAATATATTTTGATAAATGTTGTTTTCAGTTTATTTTTGTAGTCATATATTTTCATTTACTAATTATTATGGGAGTTCCAAGATGAAATCAAAAAGTAGTGGTAGGAGAAGTATGAATGATATGCATCGAAAAGTAGCACAATTGGAAGAGAAGAAGTCTCAATATGAATAGTTAATATAGAATGGGAGAATTATTTAAAAATTAATTTCTCGAATTATTTTGATTTGTCTTAATTGATACTTGACAGTGTCACCTTTTCTTTTGTACAGATGGCAGAATCATGGTATTTATTTTTGGAACTTAAAATATCATGTTATATTTTGGAAGATACAAGTGGCATATGTCATGATGTTTCGAATGCATGTTTATGATATACCTTATAATGCTGATTTTTAATATTTTATTATATTGTGGAGCAACAAGGAAAAGCTGAAAAATAAAAATAAAAATAAAGGATGCATACTAAAGGGGGGGCCACCTATTAATTATTATATATAAATTTATTTATCCTTATCATAAACAAACTTGTCCTCTTATTAACTAAAGTTATTTAACTTTAGTAACTAAAAGTAGTTGAACTAATTGGAAACTAACTTTTGGAGAATAAAAGAAAGAAAGGAAGGACAAGGCAAGGAGGAGGAATTAGAGAGAAATACTTCTGATAAGGTTTTCTCTTTCTTTAAATTGAGATTTCTGAATTTCATTCTTTCATTTTCTAAGTTCTTTAATAGCTAAGTCCTCTTGTTGGCATCATGATCATTCTAAAGGTGGAAAAGAAGAAAGGACTAAGAATCATAGACATTTGACATGCTTCAGAAGGTCATTCATTTGTCTTAGCAGTCTGTTTAGTTTCATTAGAATTTATGAATTAATTTCTAGTTCGGATTAAGACTATTTTTTAGAGTCAAGACTTGATGAGCTTGTGGCTTGGTTGATTTAGTACATTTCAGTCTTGGTATATTTCTTTCATGCACATTGTCTTTGTATGATTGTTAAAATTCCATCCTAGACTTCTAAGTCTAGTTTTGGTCCTTACCCTCGCAGGGTTTGAAAAGAGGCATTTGGTTGTAACTCAGAAAAGTGATCAATAATAAAATCCGATTTATTCTCAATTGGGACTTGTGTTATTTGTTTTTAGATTGTATGTATTGTTTATTCTGGTCATTTGAATTTTATAAACATTCAAACATTAAAAATAAATAAATCATATTTTTAGCAAAATCATACGACTTGATAATAACATCAGGCCCAAGAACATATTTCTTGAGGGTTGATTGATAATTTTGAGTAGGCTAGAAGCCCAAGGTAATATTCTCTCCTATCTCACCCTATCCTAATGAGATTAAAAAATTATCGAGTGAGCACTTTCCATTCATCGCATCAACATTTATTTGGCAACCATACTGGGGACAAACCGCTCAATGGTTCTTCTCTAGTTTTTGTTTTAATGCTTACATTTCTTTTAGCAACAGAGAATTTTATGATCTTGCATGATCATGAATAAACCTAATTTTGATTTGAATTCCATCTTTTCCATGATGGGATGTCCTCTTTTTGAACGTTACCCATGCAAATCTTTTGGCGATCGCGTTAACAAGTTCATCCAATTTTATCAATTTGTTGGGGTCCAAGATGTTTATACTTCTTCTGACATATTTCCTCTTACTCTTCATGGAAAAGTAGGAGGTTGGTATAGGTTCATAAAACCTAATCCTAATTTAGTGGGAAAGATGATTTTTACAAATTTCATTGCTAATTTTCCTTCTCTGCCCATCTCCCAACACTTTTAACTTTTTCCCTAGACTCTTTCTACCCCTCCTCTATGTGACTTTTGCAGTGACTCTCATGTGCAATTTAATTGTAGATTATTCTAAGAGTCTAAGCATGCATACTAGGTGAAACCCTATCTCTTCTTGACTAGACACGAAGATAATTATGCATCTCATGATTCTTTATAAAAAAATTCAGGGGTTCATGAGGAATCTTGCTCTTATAAATCTTCCCATGCTATCTCTGACCATGAAACCTTTCTCGATGCCTTCCCATTTGATGATGCTAATTTTGAAACTCATTCTAAACAATACCATATTTTATCCAATAAAACTCTCCTCGAAGATGAATCTTGTAAGAGAAACAATCTTGACTTACATATCATTGCTTCTCATATCCCTTTTTTTGATGATCACTCCAAAGAAAGTGAGAAAGAGGATTTAGGGGATGATATAACCTCATATGAATTTTATTTTGAGGACATAGTACAAGACCTTTTTGCTAATAAATTCTAGCCCGAAAGCCTTTCTTTGCCAAATGAAAATGACCATGAAGAGATTCAAACAAAATATCTATATCTTAGTAATGAATGCAATCGTCAAGCCTCAACTCCTTGTTTTGAATATGATTTGGCTGATCAACCCTTTTGTTCCTATTCCCTCCCGATATATGATGGACACTTGGTTAGTGAACATGAAGTTAGAGAATGGGAATATTTAGTACCAATTTATGATGAGTTTTTAGATGAAGAGCAAGAAGTTTAAGAAGAGGGAAGTCATGAGTGTGCCTTAGAAATAAGTGAGGAATCCCTTTTGTAGTATGCCAGAACTGAGAGATGCTTTAATTTTTACTCACAAGGTTGCAATCATGAGTTTTTCGTTCTATCCTTACCTTTCTATTTCTAAGCATAATTTCGATGTGCCCCAACCTGGGGAAGCGATTGATAATAACTCTTTACTTTTTCATGATGTAAATCCCATGGAAATAATCTATGATTACAAGAGGATTACCCTTGATATTACTAGAGAAAGAAGGTTGCATCCTTTTCTTTTTAGTCATTGTTCCATCTATCAACCTGAATCTGCACCCAAAAATTCCTCGATCTGGTATCCTAATGAGTATAATCAAAATAATAATGTATCCTAATGAGTATAATAAAAACAATAATGATGGTAAAGGATTTAATGCTAATCTTCTTGAGTGGCATCTTTTACAAGATGGTAGTCAATTCTTATGGATTTTAACTAGTCTTTCACATGCAATGTTTGCATTAGTTGGTCGACATTCTTCACTTAATGCTCTCCAAGCAATCAATCCTGCGTGAAAACTTAGGGATGCAATCCTCCAAGTTTTAGCCTGTTTAATTTTTCAACGGCTAGCCATCCTTCTCCTTGTACATAAATAAGTAAATATATAAGATTATATTTTTCTTTGTTGCTTTGTTTACGTTTCCGTTGCTTTTATTGCATCAAGCATCAAATGCATTTTTTAGTTAGTTTCTTTGTTGTTTAATCTGTTTTCCTTTGCATATTAATGTTCGTTTGGTTTCTATTGTCTTGTAAATATGGTTGCAATTTTGTTTTTATTATTTTTCTTTTCAAATTTTGATTTTTATCTTCTTTATTTCCGATTTTAAGATCTAGGTCAAAATTGGATCAATCAAGTTACCTTCGTGATCATTAGATTGCAAAATTTTCATTATTTTGTTTTGAAAAGAATTAAAGAAATACAAACAACAAAGATAAATGAATTATCTTGAGTCCACAATGCTACTTATGTAATATTTGTTGAACCTACCAGATTATCTTGCTGAAACTTGATGATCACAGTTCTTTCCCATTTTATTATTTTCTGTTCTACCCTCCATGAGTGTTTATTTAAGAAAATATTAGGAAACTTTTGATTAAATTACCAGAGAAGAAGAATTACCAACAAATCGGGTTTCAGGTTTCAAAGCAAAACCATAAATTCCAAATTCTAGTCAATTAGAAAATTGACTACCCCGTGGATTCACTAGATGTTGACTTGAAACCTTGCCACCAATTATAAAGTCCTACAGATGATTCCAAGACATAATTATGTATAATATGATATAATAATAATATGTGGAGTCTTTAAGGAAAAAATGCAAAGATGATGTTTTGTTTTGGCTTTTCCTCATAATAACTTGTTATCCATCCTTTAGTATTAACACTTCAAAGCAATCATTTGTTCTCATCTCCTACCCAAATGTTAGAAGTTGAAAAAAGTGTACTTTCATTTGAGTATGATAGCATGAAAAATCATTGACTTGTAGAACTCATGTATTTTCTACATCATATCAAATGTTAGCATTCATGGAAATGTTAGCATTCATGGAGAGTCTTTGAGATTTTTTTAAAATCGATGAACATGTATGTGATTTAAAGTTGGAATGTGAAATATATGGACATCTCATATCAAGATCTAAAGTATTGGTTCATAAGCTCCATATAAATGATTAGATCATGACTATACCCTACACAATAGTATGCATAACATACCAAAGTTCAATGGTTTGGGTTATAATGTTTATGGTTCAATATGGTTTGAAAATCCATTTGACTTCACATATGTATACTATACACCATAGTATTTATGCAAAAGGAGTCACATTGGCTTTAGGCATCTTTGCAAAGTGTTTAAAGTTTGTTTTTTTATAATCAAATTATCATATTGGAAGCTACACTTTACATGGAATATGACTAACGCATGACACATATGGCACACAATATGGTATGGTACACAATATGTGACCGGTGGATAGTCTATATTTAGCATATGACATAAATTTGGTCGATCCATATTACATATGATATATGGAAAGACATGATATTTGATAAATGGCTGATTGAATAAAAACTTAGCCATTTGAGATATCAACGAGTTGACCATACATTGAAGTGATGAGACTGCTCATAAATACCATCAAACCCGTCCATATGAGTTAGTTTTTGTTAGGTTTTCCTCATTTGTTTTGTGGCTGTCGAGAGTATGGTTTGCATTGAGTTTTGGCTACATAGTACCCCTGTTCATTGTGCAACTACACAACTGATGCAACCGCTCAGATTCAAGCAAGTTTAAAAATGATTTTGTTGCCACCCAAGGTATGCATCTAAAAAATTATTATGAGAAATCATTTATGTTGCAATTTTTGTTCTTAAATGGATTAGTTTATATATATATATATATATATTTATTTATTTATTTATTTGGATGTAAATAAAAGAGTTTTTTTCCTCAAATATTTCATGAAATATAAGAAATGTTAGAAGCTGTTATTACAAAAAATTTAATGTTGTTTTGGGGTAAAAATTGATGTGGGTTGGTCATCTTTATTCTTACTGTTATCATTGTTCTATTATACCATTTTCCAAGTTCTTTTTTGAAGAGTTTGGAAGCTAATTTTTAAAAATACCAGGTCAAATTGAAAATGGTTCAAACCCATAATTTATATTGTGAAGGGTGACTTTGATTCTAGTTCATAAATTGATTTAAAAAAAAATCTGAAAACAATGTTATATCAAATCTTGGTTATATTTGTGTTGTATCAACTCATATTGGTTGTTTTCAGTCCACATGCGTTTTCCTATGTGGAAGAATTATAACCAGAAATAATTGTATTCATATGCTCATAATGGAAATCCCATTACTAACTGGCAATATGGGTATTTTAGAAAGAGGAGCTTTTTCATATCTGGTCAAATGGTGAGTTATCATATGTTTGATGAGATAATAAGTAAAGGATGGGTAATGGATATTGGCCATTAATGCATAATGTATGTAGATGATATGAGAAGTGACATGAAAATTTTATTCAAAATTTTTCATATATATATATATATATATATAAAAGTTAAAATGAATATAATGGAAGTAAATGGATGAGTTAAAAATGGTTTTTACATGATCTTTTACATATTAATCTCTCATTTAAATGACTTTTAATAAGTTATATTAGTGACATCATTTATTTCGACCATTCATATTTTTCACTTCCATATATTTGTCATATTTTTTTTTGTTCATGTTTCCAAATGCATTGAGTTGTTAATATATAAAATACATTGAGTTAATTATCAACAAAAGGATTTCATAGTGACAAGTATGAGTTTGAGTTTCCATTCCGTTGTTTACATTTTTTCCCTTTTAATTTTAATTGATTTTCCACAATATTAGGTAGAGCCTTACTAAACCATATTTAACAAAATTTTGCAATAAATGATTATCTTATTGTGAAGATGTTTCACTGATTGAAATGGAAAATCTTTTAGATCAAGATACCATGGAAAACAATAGAGGTAACATAAAAGGAAGGATTTAAGAGACCATATATGTTTTCGCAGCAAGAAAAGCACAAGTGTTTGATGACATGGAATATATTTTAATAAATATTGTTTTCAGTTTATTTATGTTGTCATATATTTGCATTTACTAATTTTTACTAGAGTACCAAGATGAAATCAACAAGTAGTGGTAAGAGAAATATGAATGATATGCATCAAGAAGTAGCACAACTGGAAGAGAGGAAGTCTCAATATGAGGAATTCATTAGAGAAAGGGATAATTCTTTAAAAATAAATTTCTTGAATTATTTTGATTTTTTCTTAATTGATACTTGACAATGACACTTTTTCTTTTGGACAATGGTAGAATCATGGTATTTGTTTTTGGAACTTAAAGTTTCATGTTATTTTTTTGGGAGATACAAGTGGCACATGTCATGTTGTTTCTAATGCATGTTTATGGTATACCTTATGATGTTGATATTTAATATTTGATTATATTTTGAAGCAACAAGGAAAAGTTGAAAACAAAGTTAAAAATAAATGATGCATATTAAAAGAGGCCCCACTTATTAATTATTACATTTGAATTTATCTATCTTTATTATAAATAAATTTTTCCTATTATTAATTAAAGTTATTTAATTTTAGTAACTAAAAGTAGTTGAACTACTTGGAAACCACCTTTTGGAGAATAAAAGAAAGAAAGGACAAGCAAAGGAGGAGGAATTAGAGAGAAATACTTCTAATAAGGTTTGCTTTTGTTTTAAATTGATATTTTTGAATTTCATTCTTTCATTTTCTGAGTTTTTTAAGAGATAAATCCTCTTGTTGGCAGTAAGATCATTCTAAAGGTGGTAAAGAAGAAAAGACTAAGAATCATAAACATTTGACATGCTTTAGAAGGTCATTCATTTGTCTTCGTAGTCTATTTAGTTTGATTAGAATTTTTGAATTAATTTTTAGTTCTGATTAAGAATATTTTGCATATTTAAGATTCGATGAGCTTGTGGCTTGATTGATCAGTTGTATTTGTATGATTGTTAAAGTTTCATCCTAGACTTCTAAGTTTGATTTTGGTCCTTACCCTCACTGGGGTTTTAAAAGAGGCATTTGGTTTTAACTCGGAAAAGTGATCAATAATTAAATCTGGTTTATTCTCAATTGGGACTTGTGTTACTAGTTTTCATATTGTATATATTTTTTATTTTGTTCGTTTTAATTTTATAGACATTCAAACATAACTATTTTTTTTTCATTTTTTTTAGCAAAAGCATACAACTTGATAATAACATTAGGACCAAGAACATATTTCTTGAGGGATGATTGATAATTTTGAGCAGGGTATATGCCCAGGGTAATATTATCACCTATCTCACCCTATCCCAGTGAGATTCGAAAATGCTTGAGTGATGAATTTTCATTCCTCACATAAAAACACAGGATGTAACATAGGGGCCTTAACATAATAACTCAATATATAGGGCTAAACATGCCCCTCCCCTTCAAACAAGTGTTGGTCTCAACAATTGGTTAGTTGTGGATGTGTTTGCATGAATAAATCATCTTCACATGTCACCTCTTCTATTGGTAGGTTCTTACACTTGATGAGGTACTATGCAATTGCTCAATTTTGTAGTTGCTAGATCCTTGTTTCATTGATTGTTTTTACTTCTAATATGATTTTCCCTTCTTCATTAATCTCTGGTAAAATAGTATGAACTGAGATCTTATCACCGATTACTTTCTTTAAACAAGAAACGTGGAAGACTAGATGCACATGTGAAGATGGATGCAACTTCAATTTGTAAGGCACACTCATAATTCTTTGCAACACCTTATAGGGGCCATAGTACTTGGGTGATAATTTATTGTCCTTCTTTTTTTGTTTGAGGGACATCTATTTGTATAATTGTTGCCTTAGAAATACTCAATCCCCCACTTCAAATTCCTTTTCATTGCAATGTTGATTTTCTTATCATTTCATCCTATTTTATGTTATAGCCAAGTTGTCCTTCAATAGTTAGAGAATGTCTTGTTGGTTCTCTATGTGGTCCTCCACTACTTGGACCTTCATTTTCCCTCATAAAGGTGATGTTATTGATGGAGGATGATAGCCATAAATTTCCATAAATGGGCTCATTTTTTTATGAAATATGGAAGGAAGTCTTGTACCACAATTCTTCCAAGGGAAACCACTTCACCCATTATGTATTTTTATCAGATGCAAAGCAACAAATAAACCCTTTTATATTTTTATTCACAATATCTATTTTCTCACCAAATTGAGAATCGTAAGAGCAGTAGTGAGCCGATTGAGAACCCAAATAAGAATTTAATTTATTCCAAAAAATTCCAGTGAAAATTTGATTTCTATCACTTGTAATAATCTTGGGGATTCCATGTAGCTTTTGAACTATTTCCATGAATTTTGTGGTTATTGTACTTGCTTTAAAAGGATGAGAAAGAGAGAAAAAATGGGTTTACTTTGTGAGTCGATCCACTACTACCATGATGACATTCTTTCCTTTGGACTTGGTAGACCTATTATAAAATCCATCGAAACCTCTTCCAAATATTGAATTGGTATGACTAATGCTTGTAGGATACCTAGAGTATTAATTGTTCCTCCTCTATTCTATTTTCAGACCATACATTTATGCACAAAATATTGAACATCAATTTTAATACATTCCCAGAAAAAAATCCTTCTTGATCCTATGTGTTCCATTGATTTTTCCACTTAGGTGAGTAGAAAACCAACACTTATGATACCTTGTCAAGCCAACAAGATACCACAATAAATTGTTAGTTGGTTAGTGGGCCAACAAGTAAAGAAAATAAGAAATAAAAGGAAAAAATACAAATATAAACATGCATGAATTGGTAATGCAAAACTAAAAATAATAACAAGAGATAGCTACCAATAGATAGGATTTTGATTGATAACACCTTGGAGAAATATAGGGAACTTATGAGTTCCCCTCTTCCTCCTTGTGAGGTCCCTTAAGGTCCTCAATATAGAGCTCCTTCTCTTCTTACAATGAAATGATAATGGTGAATAATTGCCTACCAAGATTCTCAATAGGTGAGAATAATGACTCTTGCTATGGATGCTAGAAAGATTCATTGAGAAAGATGGATTCTTAAGGCGCAATTCCAACAACATAACAATACATATAAACTCTTACTTTGGTGCATACCTCAAGCTTGTATTTATAGGACTCATACAAGCTTTTACAAAATCAGTTTTTAGTGTGAATAGGGGCCCTCGTCTAGGTACCTCCCTAGTCCTTAAATGGCCCCAAGGCTAGATTTCAACCTGGATTTGGGTGTCTTGTCATGGTACACCCTACATGGAAGTGGGTGAGGCCCAACCAGAATCATAAATGCACTATTTCTACATCTACATGAGTTTATTCGAGGAAAATCACATAGTCCACGTAATTTGTGTGAGTTTGGCAGTGTTAGCCCATGCATATGTGCATAAAAAGGCCTTTGGAAGACTGCACAAAAATTTAAGGAACCATTTGTATAGTTTTGTGATTTTTTGAATGAATCCTGCTAATGCTAGATGTATGTTTTTTGGTGTGTTGTATTGGTAATTTCTTTGACCATCACATGTATTGTTGTGAATGATTTTTCGATGATAACACTATGGTAAGTTTTCAAGAACCTTGAATATCCTCCTATAGGAGAAGTGTGTAATTCCAAAAGGACATTCTGTTTGAGTTGGTAATTCTTACAAAAATATAGGTGATCCTAATACCATAGTAAATCATTCTTCCACGCAAATTTATTTAATGCAGTTGGTTCCTCTTGTAGTTGTTGAATTATCTTTCATACCTTATGATCTTGCTTCCCTTTTATCATTGTCTCTTCCACTCAATCATGTTGGGGAATGGAAATAGCACATAGTAAGCCCTCAATATCTTCTTCTTTCCTTGAAAGTGCATTTGCCACCATATTTTGTTTTCCTATTTTGTAGATAATTTCAAAGTCCTATCTTACCATCTTTATAACCCATTTTTTTTTTTCTCTTTGGAAGATAATCTATGAACATGCATATTATATTGCGTGTGATTAATTCACCATTGTATCATTCATATTATTATAAATGTATGAAGAAGGGAGAATGCATAGCTTCAAATTAATAAAATCACACATATTAGGATGAAGAATATGAATAGTGAGAAGAAGCAATATGGTTATTATTATCCAAGATGATGAGAGTTGAAGATGGGTGGTGGAAGTGACATGTAGGATACATTAACTCAAGAGACACATTAGAACATGGATGATATATTTAGGATTTTCATTTTGATAAAACTTAGATATATTTTGTTTTTAGTGCAGAATTCATATTTTCATACCATATAAGCCAAGTATAAACTACCAACATGATATAATGCCCCAATGAATATATCAACACCATTAATGATTAAGCCCCCAATGAGGTCATATATACATATTTCATTTTCCTCTCGCATGTCCTCAATCATACAAACTACATTAACCCAAGAAGCTAGGGAATTACCTAAGGTTAACAAGATGAATTTTATATTTTGAATTAACAAAACTTTTAATGCAAGATCTAGCGACTTGATAAAAATCAATAACACTTGCACAAACTATATACAAATCAATATATATATTTCATTTTCCTCTCACATGTCCTCAATCATACAAACTACATTAACCCAAGAAGCTAGGGAATTACCTAAAGTTAACAAGATGAATTTTATATTTTGAATTAACAAAACTTTTGATGCAAGATCTAGCGACTTGATAAAAATCAATAACACTTGCACAAAAATCAAGAATTTGGAAATACTAAAACTTGCACCCAAAATATAGATATCCCACAATATCTCAAGGCCTTGCACCCATAATCCAAAGGGAAAATTATAAGGAACTCCATCAAAACCTAAATTGCACATTAACAAATCAATCCAAGGGAAAATTATAAGGAACTCCATCAAAACCTAACTTGCACATTAACAAATCATAGGGAATTCCACTCAAAATTATAAGGAACTCCATCCAAACCTAACTTTCACATTAACAAATTATAGGGAATTCCACTCAAATTTAGTGGTATTGAGTCAAATTAAGTTGAATTAAAATCTTCTTCATTGTATCAAATCATTTGATTTGAATTGATTCTAATATATTGAGTTCGGTTGAATCAAAAGTGAAAGAATTGAATTAAATTGAGTTGAATCAAATCATAGAAAACAACTAAATCCCCTCACTTTTCCATTCCCCTAACCTTGTGTGATGAAATGTCATTTGTTGATTTATCACTGGTGAGAATAATCATGATTATTCACGTCAACTTCCACTCGTAAGTTACATTTAAGTTGGGGACGATGACCATCTAAAATCATAGATCTCATCAAGGCACTACCATTGATATTTCCATGGGACAAAAGATGCTTGTTATTTATCAAAATCTTAGAATACTCCCTTCAAACTTAGGACGTTGGAAAATTATATAAGTGCTCAAGGTAATGTATAATATGTATGATATTTTAAGTCCTATAAT
>JASDQU011404467.1:3601-20160 GCA_032191745.1 Picea mariana
TATATATATATATATATATATATATATATATATATATATATATTTGTAAAAAGATACACAAAACCATTCAAAATGAATGATTGATTATTGAAATGTGTTTATATAAAATTGGTTTTAAACAATCACAAATATGAGTCAATTCTCCTTGTCACTTGCATATCTTAAGTTTCTAAGAAAAAATCCCAATTGAACCCATGACACAATGCTTTTAGATAAAGTCTAAAAGATGGTGGCAACAATCTCAAACATGAAAAAATCTTTGGTTAATAGTGGATTTAATCATAACCAAAGAAAAGTCACAAAAACATATAGATTATAACATAAAAAGAAACAACTCCTACCTAATAACAAGTTCAATAGCACAAACATTTTCAATTAAAAAAAAATAAAATAAAATAAAATCAATAGTAGATCATTTTCAATTAAAAAAAAAAAATTATAAAAACCACATTCACAAATTATGTTTGAAATTTGAAATTTAGAATTTCGAACAAATTAAGGTTGAAAACCAACATTTTAAAATTATGTCATTATTTAATATTTTAAAAAATATAATTTAAACAAAAATCTCACCCCCTTCAAAAACATTAAAATTGTTTTTAAAATTTTCATTAAGAAGAAAAGAATTCAAAAACTTGTAATTCAAAAACCTTAAAATTGTTTTTAAAAGTGTAATTCAAATATTTAATATGAAGAAAAAAATTCAAAAACTTGTAATTCAAAAACCTTTTGAACCATGTTCGATATGAAAAAAAAGGAAAATTTTAATAAATTTTAGTTGTTAGCTCTAAGACCTCAATTTATATTAAAATCCAAAAATTTGAATCAAAAGCCTCAAATTTCGGATCTCGGCATCAATAGGAAACCAACAATTTATATTAAAATCCAAAAATTTGAATCAAAAGCCCCAAATTTTCGGAACTCGGTATCAATAGGAAACCAACCTCGAAGCATTCACAAACACACCGAGATTCTCCATCTCAGGTTTAAATGATATTCCATTAATACCGATCAAATCAAGATTTAAAGTTATTCGTTTAACACCCAGCAAATTTATCAATTTCCCCGTCTTGAATCTTGTTCAATCCATAGACATACAATACCATCTCCAACTGACACTGCTTCTCTATAAACCTTCGCTAACCTAGCATAGATTTGCTTCATAATCTTAGCATTCCATTGGTCCATCGATAGCAGCAGCCATAGTTGGATTGTGAAGTGTCTCATGAGCGATTCTTGGTGGCGGCAACAACAGCACCATGCCACTAAAACTCTACAATAATTCGATTTACACTAGTAGTTCTCTCACGTCCGCCGCCGGTGCTTTATAAAATGCACAGAGGGACAGTGAAGAATGCAACGGAGGAACAGGGATTTCTACTGTTAGTGGTCTCAAACAGAGTCTTGGAAAAATAAATATAGCATTATACATTCATCAATCGAAACAAGAAGAGAAAGATCCCAAAACAAAGAGTAAGGCTTCACACTTTCAAAATGTCGAGGCAAGTCTTCGAAATCCCAGTCCTCAAAGAAACCGGCTTCACTGTCTTTCTCAAAACCTCCTTGGTCATCCATGAATTTGGATGATAATGTGGTACTTTTAGACTACGAGCCGAGCATTACATCACTTGATGAGATACCTAGGAATCTGTAAGAGTTTGAAATGAAATCCGCCGAACCTACTACATTACAAAAATTGCCGCCAAAATATCTTCTTCAAGCGATCATACCGTGGCTTTATTTCAAGCACTGGTTTTAATATTATATTACACGTTTACTGCATGCATTGTAAAATACTCCTCTCAGCACAATTTTTTAAAAATGCATTATTTGAATCATTAATACTTTGGTGTGTACTTATTTTTTTCAATAAAAATGCTCGTCACATTCATCTCCCTCATATAAGCCAGCTTCCCATCTGTAGCTTTACATGAGGCATCAGGCCTCTCACATGTCCTCAACGCTGCTATTTATGATGCCCCCAAATTGCTCATATCGACCTCAAAAACTTTGTATCTATTCACAATTTGCACCTCCGAGAATAGATCCTCAGGAATTTCATTTTCAACCGGACCTTGAATTGTTTTTCCTCTCAAATATGAACTAGGTATCTGCTCTGGCTTAATCCAATCTCCACCAGTAATTTTGCATGCGTTTTTTTTATCATTTTATATTATTTCCTTGAACAAAAGGATGCTTCTTATACTAACTATTAAAATCTAAGTCTAATTCGGATTATAAATGAGACTAAACTCTATATATGGATAGAAAAAATAAATGTGTATCTATTATTATTCAATACATTTAACAAATTTAACAAACTAGATTGCACAAAATGTTTCATACACAATTTATTACATTTCAATTAATACAAATATACATTCAATTTATTTTAAATCTAGACAAACAGGTTAAGAGAATATCTCAACTATCTCTAATAAACTATAACAAACCCAAACTAAATATGGTTTCATTAATGGAAGCATTATTTCCAACACCTCCCCTTAATGTTTACATTACAAATTACAATACAGAAATCACAAATTACAAAACAAAAATTACAACACTCAACTCTGAAGTCTAAGAGTCTACACTCTTTTTCCACCACAAATTTGAGCTTCCCACTTGACATGTAATGATTAACAATATTAACATACTTCACTATGCCAAATTACATAGCTAATTGTATTTGTCAAAAAAGTAGTCAAGTAACTGAATCATTCTATGAATGAACTCCCATCGGTCAGATGACATAGCTTGTTGTATCCACCAGTTATCTAGGACAGTTGTTTAGGTACTGAATGTCTTAGTAGTTAATCATACAAAGTGACATTTACACAAATACACAAAATAAACAAACTGTAGCGTTGTTTTTGCGTTGTCGTTTGAATACTCCAAGAACCACAATATTCTAACTCCCTGTAGACATATTCCTTTGCTAAATGGAAAACAATTTCATAGCCAATGCCATGTTTGCACCAATGACTACAACATTATTATTCATTGATCACCATTTCAAGAATTCCATGGTTCATGCACAGTCTAATCTCTCGCTAAAAGCAATTATAAATTTTTTTAGAGCAAAGTATATATGATAACATTTTTTTTTTCTTAAAAAAAAATATTTCCAATAAGCCCATGTGATTGTCTCCAACACTACTTTCCCAAACCCGAAGGAATATCCCGGGAGAAGATATTGCCCATTATTTTATGCATTGATCATCTTCATGCCTCCTGTTTTGTTTTGTCTTGTTTTTTTTCTTCTATCCAGCAAAAATTCTGCAATCGGGCAGGCTAAGAATCAAACTCAGGATCTGGACTTGTTAGGAATGAGAGTAAATCTCTTATTTGCACATGGATTCTCTTCCATTCAGGTTCTAACAATCATTTGTGACTTATTCACAGTCTCCTTCTGCGACGACTATGTAGCTCAAGTGCTCGAGGGTTTCTTCACGCCCTCCTCGTTCCTCATAACACAGGTAGTCAAATCCTTCACTAGATAGAAGACGTTAATATCATGGGAATCACCACCTTCATTCACTTGCACGATGAAATCAATGAAACTCTCACACAGTTCACGACTTGGAGGCTTCTACATAGCAATATACACAAACAATTTACTAAACCAAAACCAAACACACAGGCACACATAAATTATTCACATACCTAATCTAATTTACAAAAAATTAATCTCACAACTCTCACATTTTTTTGGGCCCGCCCATGAGGGATGTACTGCTCTGATACCAATTTAGCAAACTAGATTTCACACAAAATGCTTCACAAACACTTTATTACATTCCAATTGATACAAATATATAGGGATTTCAGATCCAACTATTACATGTCAAATTTCCACACTTGCATAATGTGTCACACCTGGTGCAAACATCACATTCTAAGTGTCGCAAGTGTCGCATGTGGCACAAACGTCACATTTTAAGTGTCGTAAGTTTCGTAAGTGTTGTACCAAAATTGTCGCAAGTGTCGTAAGTGTTGTAACATACCTCATACACTTTTTGTAAGTGTCGCAACTTAATAGACACCATGAAAACACTTGTCATAACTCCTAAATCATGTTGGAAGGAAAATCCCCATCATTTTGCAGTCGAAATATAATTTTTCACCTAGTATTTTGACCATTATTGGGCATTTAAGAAGATTGGTGCTCCCCTACCTATGCTCAGGGAGCATCGATGCTCCCTATACCATGCTAAGGGGGTGCCATGGCACTTTGTATTCAACATTAAGGGAGCATCATTGTTGGTTGGAAGAAATCTTGGTGAATCCCACCTTCTTCTAAGGAACAACTTTTAAAGGTTGGGGTTTGTTTGGGTCGAATCCGACTCCATGGATCTATCTAAGGAAAGAATCATAACCTATGGAGACATATCCTCAAGCTATTACAAAAGTACTCAAGGTGGTTGAGTCGCTCAAAGCCTATAAATTGGAGGCATTTCCATGGTGAAAAAGGGAGAAACAATTAGTGAAACATCATCATTTTTATCCTTTTTCATTCGTGCAAGGGTTGGACGAGGAGAGCTTGGAGAGGTTGTTGCAACATCAATCACGGTCAGTAAGTATATTCTTATTGGTTCCCATTCAATATATACTTGACCTATTTCCTTCAAGTCTATGTCTTGTTACTTGTGCTTATCTACGCTTGTTCTAATATTTGTAGATAGATGTGTATTATCTAATCAAGTAGAGTAGGAGATAGTTGTTTCTCTTTTTTGTCTATTACAGATCACAGTTTGTGTCAGGGGGTTTGAGGATCAAGCTCCATGGATTAGAAGCAGCGAGGATAAACATCGAAAATGGTACATCATATCCTTTCTCTCTTTCTTGATTTGATTGCTGTAGATGAGTTTAAAGGGATTTTCGTGTCCACTTGTACTCTTTCTATCTTGGTATAGTGGTCTATCAATCCAAGGGAAATTTCACTTGCTACAGGGGGAATATTATGTAATAAAAAAATGGCGACTCTACTGGGGATCAACTTTGACTAGTCTTTCCTTGGATCATCTAAAGCCTTTGTCTATCATTAGATATTGTTTGATTCATATTTTTGATCTATTTCTCCTTCTCTCTTCCTCATTGAAGAGTTTACAGAGTCATTGATTGGTTTTTCTAAGTTTTTAGTCTTTTTGAACCATTTTTTGAACTGTTTTAGAAGAGTTCTCCCCTCTAGTTGACCTCTGGGCTCATTATCCTAACTTATGCACCCTAGAGGCCTATAGAGGACTCCATTATCTTTATTGGTGCTCTATATCTTAAGAAAAATAGCAAATCATTCTCTCTTTTTGAGGAAAATTTAGGGGTTTTTCCTTGATCTGCTAGGTCTGTTGAAGTGGAATTTTAACTCAGAAGTCTTGCAATTGATTTTTTTTACTGTGTTTGATTGAGGATTTGATACTTATCACTCATTTTTATATTTTTGATCTTGCAAACCTCTTCTAAGTTGTGAGATTGGTTCACCTTGTTTTTCACTAGTTTGGTCTTTGTCTCATGATGTTTTCAACTATTTGATTGATTGGAAGAAGTCTATAAATGTTTTATTGATTGGTCTTGAGTTTATTTTCAATATTCCTTGGAACATCTTTCTCTTTTGAACAATTGAGATTCTTTTGCTTACCACAACCTAGCTTGAATGCCTTTTCTTTCTGCTCATTTTTAAATGTTGTTGAGTGATTTTCTTTTTCTCTTTTTCACTCTTTGGGTTCTTCTTTGAACATATGTTGGAAGCATTCTGGCATTGTTCTTTCTTGTCGACTTTTTGAGTTCTTGATTGAGCAAGTTATTTCACACTTAGTTTCTCTCATTTCTCATCAGTTTTGAGTGCATTTCTTGTTCAATCTTTTTACTTCACATTCCTTTGTATCTACATTGGATTCTTGCATTGAAACTAAGGAAGTAGAAATAAATTGCATTTGATTTAGGTTCATTGCATTTATAATCAAACGAAAAGAAATTGATTGCATTCAAATTTTTGGGTGGTACATGTTTATAGTTTTCATTAGGTAAATTAGATTGGGTTTATGCATTTGGGAATGGAAAAAGACTCTTCTTCTTTCCATAGATAGATTTCATCGAACAAAAATCCTTTCATCTCATTATTTTGTGATATTTTGGAGTCAAAGTCATGAATATCATCAGTTTCAATTCGATACCCTTGAGTCGGCAATAACCTAAAAAATCAAAACGCTAATTAAAATCTATCTAGAAAATTTTCTTTCTAGGGATCTCCAAACCTACATTATCTTAAGTGTAAGGCTTTGGAATAGGTGTTGAGAATAAATTTTGAAATCCATAAACAAATATAGAATCTTTCGATAGGTAGAGAAAATACAATTTTTACATAAGCATAGTCGGGACACCCCTCTCACACAGGGGTTAAACACAAGGTCGTGTGCGAGAGAGAATCCAGGATTACCCCTACGAATCTTAACAAAACATAGTGGAAAGATCGTATACTAGGGGTTGTTCTTGAAGTTTCACTAGTTTCACTAGTTTCATTAGCTCTTAGTGCTTCGTGAATCTTGAATTTGTTTGAGGTCCTCTAATGTTTATCAATCATATTGTCTTCAGTTCTCTAGAAGAATTTCAGACTTGATATATTTCCCATACGTTCGATCATGAATATCGAATGTACCCACACAGAGTTTGACTAGGAGTTGGTAACCTTAGTGTGTTAGAAAAACAGGATCGTCGAGAAATAAAATAAAACAAATGTGGATATAAAACACAAAATATACACAATACAATAGAGACATAGATATACGTGGTTCACCTAGTTTGGGCTACATCCACCAGAGAAATTTCTAGGTCCTTCCTTTATTATTATCCATAAAATGAAGGGATACAACCTACAACACACCCGTTGTAACTTCCTCTTCTTTCTCTCAGAATCTCCTCTCTCAGAATACAATATTCGCATTGATGCATAGTCGCAATACATTTCCCTCATAAAAGAGAGTTTCCTTATAGGGAAAAAAACCCTAACATAACTTCTATCGTCATATCTGCTACCTTATAATGAACGGTCCATATTTACAATGAAATTACAATATACATTTACAAGGCATTTTTTCCTTTGGGGGCCCACCTGCCCCCGGACCCCATAGAGGGGGTAACCCTCCTCTGCACTCCCCCACGTGGAGGAGTGTACATTCTTCCATGGTGTAAAGTCTTCATGGGTTATAGACACAGATGAAAACAAAGACCTTTGAATCAGGAATATGATCAGGCTCCACAACCAACAATCTCCCACTTGGAGATTGATCTCAACAACTCCATCGTTCTTGTATCTGTTGGACTATGAACCTTATTGGACCTGGAAAGTTTCTCATCTTCACCTTCATGCTTGAATACCAACTGAAACGGAGCAAGAACTCAATTTCTCCCTGGTTACTCCCTTTGTTAATAGGTCTGCAGTATTCTGGCTAGTGTGTATATTTTCCAACTTCAAATGTCCATCCTCTAAGACAGATCGTATTAAATGGTACCTGAGATGTATATTCTTAGTATTCGAATGGAAGGATGATTTATTTGCAAGATGAATGACACTCTCACTATCAAAATACAACCTGGTATTATCCTTCTTCTTTCCCAATTCCTCTATAAACCTCTGTAACCAAATCATATCTTTAGTAGCCTTTGTATCAATAACATACTCCGCCTATATTGTTGAAAGTGAAACAACCTTTTACATTTTCTAAATCCAACCTATTGTTGTTCCACCTATAGTAAAAACATACCCTGTGGTGGTCTTTCTTCTATCTTTATCACCTTCCATATACGAATAAACATATCCATGTAGAACAATGTCTGAACGTCCAAAACATAATTCATGAGTAGCAGTACCTCTCAAATACCTGAGAATCTACTTTACTACCTCCCAATGTTCTTTACCTGGATTTTTCATATACCTACTCACAACTCCCAGTGCATGTGCAATATCTGGTCTTGTGCAAACCATCACATACATCAATATGCCAATTGTTGATGAATAAGGGACCTTGAACATGTATTTTATCTCCTCCTGTGTCTTGGGACACATTTCCTTAGTTAATTTGACATGGCTAGCCAAAGGTGTACTAACTTTTTTTCATTCTGCATTCTAAACCTCTCCAACACCTTCTCTATGTACTCACCCTAAGACAGTGTCAATTTGTGATTTTGTTGTCTCTTATTATTCTCATACCAAGGATTTTATTTGCAGCACCCAAATCCTTCATTGCAAATGAATTAGTTAATTTCTTCTTGACCACATTTATATCCTACATATTAGACCTTGCAACAAGCATGTCATCTACATACAATAACAATATAATATAACTTCCATTTTCTATCCTTTTAAAATAAACACAATGATCAAAATGACATCTACTATAACCTTGTTCTGTCATAAACCTCTCAAACTTCAAATACCACTTCCTTGGAGCTTTCTTTAGGCCATACAAGCTATTCTTCAACCTGCATACCAAATTCTCCTTTCCTTTGACCTCATACCTCTGTGGCTACTGCATATAAATCTCTTCCTCCAAATCCCCATGGAGAAAATTTGTTTTTACATCTAATTGTTCAAGATGAAAATCTTTTACTGCCATAAGACTTAAAATAGTCCTAATTGAAGTCATTTTAACAACATGAGAAAATATTTCATCAAAATATATATATTTCTTTTGTGAAAACCCCTTTACAACAAGTCCAGCCTTGTACCTTTTTTTTCCTCCATCTTATTCCTTCAACTTGTAAACCCATTTATTTTGTAATGCTCTTTTTTCTATAGGAAACTGAACCAAATCCCAAGTCTGGTTATTTACCATGGAATCCATTTCCTCTTCTGTTCCTTGCTCCCACTTCTTTTTGGTGTCTACCTGCATTGCCTCTTCATAACATTCTGGTTCACCATAATTAGTCAATAATAAATAGTACAATGAAGGAGAGTATCGTTCAGGGGGTCTACTTAACTTGGTAGATCTTCTAACAAAAAATGTAGGAGTTTGAGGTACCTGTTTCTCCTGTTGTTGTACATTTTGATTTTTATGTTCCTTTGGAATTTCTTTTTCAGTGATCTCATCAAGCACTGTGTATTTTTTTTCTTTTTATTTTATCTTTCCCTGAAACTAATCTTTGTACATGACCTTCTCATTGAATATGACATCTCTACTCCTAATTATTTTGTGATTTTCATAATACCATAAGCGATAACCAAGATCATTAACATCATATCCAATAAAGGTACAATTCTTGGATTTTTCCTCAAGCTTTGTTCTATTTTCTTTATCAATATGGACAAATGATTCACAACCAAAAGTCTTCAAAAAATAATAGTTTACCTTTTTACCTGTCCATGCCTCCTCTAGAATTCCGCCATTCAAAGAGCTTGAAGGTCCTCTGTTTATTAACTAAACAACATTACCTTCAACATCTTCCCAGAACTGTAAGGGAAAACCAACATGCAATCTCATATTCCTTGCACGCTCCATGATTTTCCTGTTCATCCTTTCTAACACACCATTTCCTTTTGGTGTTCCTGGAACTATCTTCTCTCTACGAATCCCATGGTATGAACAATAATAATCAAACTCCTTACTTCAATATTCACCTCCATTGTTTGTTTTGTTCCCGAGATTGATTCTAAGGCTTAAACAATAATGTCAAGCATCAAAGGTTTTAAATGAAATATTTTTATGAGTGCTTTTTCATACCTTCGTTTTTCTGAGAAATAATATTTTTATGAAATTAATAATAAGACAGTACAGAGGCTGTATCTTGTTATTTGAGTCGCAATTATAATTTCAAATGATGTAGAAATATTTTAAAAATTTGTTAAATAAAGTCAGGTATCATATACAAATAATTCTCACCTTGTTCGCGGTGGAAGAAAAGTAGAACATGCACCCTTGAACAGGATATAAAAATGCAGAAATTCACACATATCACAGGTCTTGTTTTACTCACAGTAATAACAGAGGAAAAATTGTTTACTAAATGAACTCCTGGTATAATATGATCACAGTAGATGTAGTACTAAATTGCAATCAATCACTCTTCAAGAATTACAGAAAGAAATTCAGAGAAATAGAAACACAGAGGGAACACATAACTCAAATTGAATGAAACTTAGAATCTTTGTCTACACTTGTATTAATACTCAAAAATAGCTTCTCTCTTACATTCGGAAAGAAGCAGCCACAAATAGATCTAAAATCAATCTATTTATATAAAAAAATTCTCAACTAAAGACTGTTGGACTTCCTACAATAGAATACCATCCGAGTGAAATAAAAATATGCAGATATTGTTGAGTTTTGATTTGATGTGTTGGCACTTCATCTGTATCTTCATTTTCTTGTAGATGCATTCGTTTTCCTTTGAGGTCACCACAAACATTGGCTTACTGTCTTTTCCATATGATTTCGTAGCCATTGGTCCCTTCAGATGCATTTACTGGGATAAATAATTGCATTTGAAGATATGGGGGTGGTAACTATACAGGTATCTTGGTGTTGGTTCGTTATGGGATGGCTAGCAGTTATGGGGAAGAGTAACCATTCATGAATAGGAAGACGTCGGGACAAGTATCCAATAAGGAGTTGGGATGAGTGGATGTGAGAATGTAGGTGGTGAGGTGCATATTATCGGGAGCATGGAGGGTGTGACAAGATGGAGGGTGAAAGGTAGAGTGGGTGGAGGAAAGGAGTTGAGTATGGATTCAAATGGTCTATTTTGTGGTGGCACAAGGAAGTGGTTTTGAGGTAACCTTCCCTTCTCCCCTCAATTCACCTGGTGATGCCACGCACCCCCGAGATAAAACCGCAGTTTAAATTGTGGGACCTCCTTTTGAAATTAAACCCCATGTAACTTCACCCCTCACAATCGCTCTCAGTCGTTGATCTTCACGGTCCATTAAAACACATCCATTGATCTTGCAAAGTAATATAATCTCCCAAAGGTTAAGCCGAGGTCACAACTCTCAGTCACATGTAAAGAAGATAGAGTGAATTTCTTGTAATTCCTATCCGTCGATCCAAGCAGGGACACATGTCAAACGATTCTTGTATTCAGTGATCTCATTTTTCAAGAGGAAGCAAGAAGTGTTGAGTAAAGAACTCTTGAAGGCCTAAATCCTAGAGTTCATATGAACCGTTGATCGAAGTGGACACGTGTCTGCCACAGGTGTCGGTAGATCTGACACTTCGAAAGGTTTGTGGTGTTATGCATTTCAGAATGTCCGAAACCTGTAGTCCCGAAGTAAATCTCAGTCGTCAGAATCAAAAGGACATGCAACGCCAGATATCCTACCTTGGGGACTTAGAACTTCAGGGATTTGTACTTCTATGCATCTCGGAACGTCCAAAGCCCAGAGTCCTGAATTAAATATCAGTCGTCCAAATCTAAAGGACATGCGGCACCAGAAGTGACTTAGAACTTCAGGGATTTGTTCTTTATACATTCTTTCTCCCATTTTTGTGTATTTAGCCCCTCCCTTCCATATTTGGTCCCTTTCTTAGTTTATCAAGCTTCCAAACCAATTTAGCGTTCTACTAGATTATGAAATCTGGTCTATCGAGATTCCTTGCAACTTTTCGTGGCGCCATAATCCTTAAGGAAATAAGATTATCCTGCATGTAATAAGAGAAGTCTATAAGCTCTTCACTGAATCAAAAACTGTTAATTGTAAATGATAAAATGATTTTGAAATTCGAAGAACTTTATAAAATCTACCGTTCTTCGTATATATTTGTTTACAGAGAGATTATTAAAAAGTCTGATGGAATTTATCACCTAGAAAATCACAATAATTATTCAAATCGTTAACTTTATCCAATCATAAACATCATTAACAATTCGATGGTTCAGGGTTCCAAGGTTTTGAATACAAGAGGGAAGAAATCTCTCGAAGGTCGCATTCATGGAGAAGTTAATCTCTTATTAATCACTTTTATGTTTCAATTAATCATGTTTTAAACCTTTATTTAGCCTTAAGTACTTAGGAAGTTCAACGTTCAAGATTTTTGGATATAGCATGATAGAAATCCTCCTAAGGCCAAATTCCCAGAACAATTCTCTAAGTTTTTTTCTTTTTCTGCGTAAAACTTTTATTTTTAAGAAGCAAAATCTAAAGTTCAAAAACTCAAAATTATACGTGTTCCAACATAGGCTCCATATGGGGATTGTGGCTCCTTGTGAGGCATGAAAAAACAGTATACCAAGTGCCTTTATTGGGTAAATGGAGTCATTATTTCTTTTTTGAAAAACATTTTCCAATTTTATTTAAGAATTAATCATTCATAGGAAAATGAAACTAACCAAGTCCAAAAATATTCAAAACATACTTAATGATTGATCTCAAGTTAGGCTATTAAAAATTCCTTTTTCTTAAAATTGATTTCAAAATTGTTTAAGATAATCAAAATAATTTTAACTAAAATTTCATCTTCGACCAACTTTGTTCGCTTCAAGGTTAAGTAGATGTAACCTATTTATTTAGGGAATCCCTAGTTGGTTCATGATGTAAATATCACCGAAAAGAGAACTAGATGAGATAGTATGTTATATGGATATGTATGACAGACTTACATATATCATAGATATTTCTTCACTGCCAGCGAGCTTGTTCAGTACCCCAGTGAATTTATCTACTTCTCCCATTGAATTTTCTTTCATCACTTCAATTAACACTTTTTTATTTTGCTGAGATGAGGAAAATCAATATATGAATTTATTTTCATCGTCTCTTTTGGACAAGATGGGGGGAATCAAATTATGAATTTCCTTTCACCATTTTTCTTGTGTTTTAATATTTTGAAGTGGGGGAAATCAATCTATATGTCACATACAAGGGATGATATCTGTTTAAATTTTTTGAAAAGAAGGTCTGTAAACAATTTTAGGAATACTCTGAAACTAACCTTCTTCCAATTTTCAATACACCTTCACCTATAGGAAAAAAATTATGGAAATCTTAATCTTTCAGGGATCAACCTTGAGCGAATTAGTTAGTTTAAATTCTGATAGAAGAGCTAAAATTATCACGATTATCCTATACATACCTTTTCAATTAAAATCAAAGGAACATAAATATTTTTTCCTAATCTTGTTTTGAAAATATGTTTTTAATTTTTCAGAGTCAAGGTAAGTTCCTTTCTTTCTATGAAGACTAAGAAATGATAAAGAAAATATGAAGTGGATAAGAACTTGGGGATAGGCAAAAATAACCAAATTGAGGATTCGGAGGACCTAACACAAAATATTCTGATCCTACACAAGTTTGTGTATTTTAGTTCAGATTTTCTTTCAAGTTTATTTATTATCATTTTTTTTTTTATATCAGAGATGGCTTTAGAATTTATCATCATGACACTTTAAGTTTTAATTTTATACTTCTCTGATTTTTAGGTTAGGCGATAATATTATCATGAGAAAAACTTCCTTCATATGCATTTCAAAAAGAATTTTATTGAAATTTTACTTGAACTATAAGAAGAGTAGGAACCCATACCTTATTTTCCTTTTCAATTTTGAGCAAGGCAGATTATTAATTTATCACTTGTTTTTAGAGAAATCAAATTTTTGAGTTTCGAATTTTTATTCAGCCTCATCTCTTGTTCAAAAAGATCTACTCTACAAAAGGAATAAAATGCAAAATGTCAGAAAATCCTATAGAATAGAGAGGATATGTGATACAATTGTTTTTATTTTTCATTTTAATGATGTCAAGAAATCATAAGTTTATTAAAAATATTTACAACAAATGTTCAAATGACTCATATAATTTACAAAAAGAAAAGAAAAATTGAAAATTAAAATAGCCAATGTCAATCAAATCTGATATATACAATGGAAAGCCAAAATGTGACTACTGCATGAAATGTTTTAAATAGCGCCCATTGATACGAGCGTCAAGAATTTTCCCATCATGATTTTCTAGTGAGAATGAGTTTTTTCCCTAAACAGCTACAATTTTGAATGGTCTAAACCAGAGATGATTGAATTTTCCATGTTTCCCTGCGTCTTCCTTTCTAGCCTCTCATTTTAAAACTAAATCTCTAGCAAGAAACTCCCTATCTTTGGTTTTTTTATCGAAAAGAGATTTCATATTATCCTGGTACTTTTGAAGCTTATCATCCACTTCCACTCTGTTCTGTTGAACTTCGATGATTTGATTCATTCTTCTCGTAACATTGTTTGGCTATTCATTTGCATCCTACCAGAGTTTCATCACAGAAAGAGCAAGATTGATAGGAATGATAACATCAGTACCATAAACCAATTGGAAAGTAGACGTACCTATATATTTGTTGGTTCTGATTCGGTTTGCCCACAAGGCATACTTTAAGTGGATATACCAAGCCTTTTTATTTTCTGTCAAAACGTTTTTTGTTATAGTCATCAAGCTCTTGTTAAATGATTCAGCCAATGCATTTCCCTGAGGATAATAAGTTGTAGAATGACCTAAAATAATATTGTATTTCTGACAAAAATTGATCATTGCCATAGATTTGAAAGCCTAAGCGTTATCAGTGACTATTTTTCAAGGACAACCAAATCTTGCTAGGATGTTTTCCTCCAAAAATATTTTTACTAATGAATTTGTAGCATTCTGAGTTGGAATGGAATCAACCCATTTGGTAAAGTAATCGATAACGGTTAGAATCCATCTATGTTGAGCAATTGATTGCAAATGGATTTCTCTGATGAAGTCTAGGCCCCATTTTTGGAAAGGATCTTCATCTTTTACTGGAATTAAAGGTAAGTCAAGGAGATTTTGCTTACCAGTGAACACTTGACATGAATTGAAATATCTAATCCTCGCATTCACATCAGTAAATAACTTTGGCCAATAATATCCTTCCCTTAAAATCTTGTAAGTTTTTTCCCTCCAGGCATGATGTCCTCCGCATACTCCTTCATGAAATTCATCAATGACACCTTATGTTTTGGATTTCAAATGACAACATAACAATAAACCCAGAGGGTCTTTCCAATACAGCTTGATATCAACAATGCAATACTTAATTACATGTAGCTTTAAAGTTATTTCTTTAGAAGGATTCATGTCATTTGGGAATTGAAGAGTAAGGAGGTATGTAACAATATCACGGTACCAGACAGAGGAAGAAAACTTATCTTCAATCTGAATTATAGGTGCTTGATTGTCAATTTCCTCTATATCTAGAAGAAAATCATTTGATTCAAAGTTATTTATTCCTAGTGCTCTGAAATTTTATTTGGATAATAGCCTTGTGACATCCCCAAAAATAAATTATTTTTGAATTTGAAAATTGTTAGGAAAATTATTCTGTTTTTGGTAAATTCAAATTTTGAAAATTTTTGCCATTTATGGCAATTCCGAATTTCAAATTTGGTAAATTGTAATTTAATTATTATGATTGTTGGCCAGAGATCTGATTTGACCCAACTAACTATTTGACTATGACACTTGTATGAAAACATAATATTTTATAATTATTGCAGAAGGACAAATGGAACAACCATGTTAAATTCAGTTGACCATGACTCCATGAGTGGGGAAGATGTTGGAACTACCTCAGGGTTGATTGTTACAAGTGGAAAATCAAGGATTTGGCCATTGGCAGCCCCTGAAAATCAGGGATTTACAAAGCTACAAAAATTCCCAAGGGAGGGAAAAAGACCTAGGCAAAAATATGGTTTTGATATATAGCATATGTGAGGAGGCACGACGCTGCCCGGTATGCTGGGGAAAAGAGTTACTGAGTACTTGTTGTTATGAGAACTAATTTTTGAGTGTGAGGCAAGAAAAGGTTTTGACAAAGGAAGACATTGCTGAAGAGGAAATTCCAAGTTTTCCCTCATGGATTCATGGTCAGGATAGGGAGTGAACCGGGCAAGTGATTTGGCTTCCCTGTTCTACGGTTGGGAGGAACGTGGTTGTTCCCTCTGTATTCCCATGAACTAGTTCAGATATGTTCACCTTCTCCTTCTCCGTTTGAATGATTATATGTCTAATGTGATGCGTTTGTTAATTCTGAATTGAAATATTTCCATCTTTGTTAAATGATTAAATCACTGATGTAGTGCATCTATCAATTCTAAATCGCTAGAATAACCTGAGTGAAATCTATTTGAGTGTATGAAGAATAAAAATGACAGAATGCCTTACAAGTCAAATTCTGAGTGACTCTTTTCTGTTTATTTAAATTCAGAATGAATGTTCTAATTCCTTTTATTCGCTGAAAGGGTATGAATGGCCCATTTTAGGAAATGTTTACTCTGTAATTAAATTTCTAGACAAAATTATCTATGTATAAATGGATGTGAAACCAATCTATATACATGTGTATGTATACTCCTGTAATTAAAATTCTAGGCAGACCTATCTATGTATAAGTGGATCTGAAACAAGTCTATATATTTATATAGGTGTATGTAATTTTTCTGTAATCAAAGTTTTTAGCAAAGTCATATTACTTAGTTGAGGACTTCCTTTCTCGCATAACATTGAATGAGAAGGAGTACGAAACAATATGGATCCTACAAAATTATATAAATGCTTATATCACATATAA
>JASDQU011404467.1:20275-42753 GCA_032191745.1 Picea mariana
TATATATATATATATACATATATATAGGCCTATTTCAGTTGCTACCTTGCTTAGACATTATAGAAGGATTTAATATTAAATGTCTGCAACCAAAAACTCAAATATACAAAGATATGATCCCATATTATATAAGAAAATAAACTTTTCCAACTTGCATATATCTAATATTTGCATAAAGGAAACACTGAACAAAGAGTCTAAAACCATTCATTAACTCATTACAGTACCAAGTGCAACTTAATAAGGTAACCTATGGTCATATGCATACCGACCGGTAGGTGATTGTATATATATAAAAACATATTAAGTAGAAACTGGACTTCTAATCAGATACATGCTACTTCGAAGATCGAAAGTAAAGAAGTAACTACACTTTCATATCATACGGTGAAGAATATATAGAACCATGACATTTACAATGTATCAAAGTGAAGAAATCCAATATGGAGGACTTGTAAATAAATGTGAATATGTCTATTAAACAGAATTGATTTACAAGGTAGATCTCCAAGTTACATATAACTCCGATATTAAATATACAATTTAATACAACAGTAAAGGATGAGAAAGTTGAGAAGATCTGATTATAGTGTATCCAATAGTCATTATATTATTGCAAATAGACAGGGAAAAGTCCAGTAGAATTTAACCTTCGAAGAAATATTACATATAATAACCAGAGTAGAAAGATCAGGAGTAAAGTTTGGGAAGATTCTACTCTTTCCATCCACTACAGTAAATTGAGTGGATACTAAGTCACGTCATTAACCGAGATTGAGTTTATTCTTTCACTGCGTAAATGCCAAAGGGTTACGAAAGGAACTCGAATACCTTTTTCACCGAGGATAATAACACATGTTTCGAATTCTTGCACGGACGAAAACCCTGCAAGGTTTCACTAGTAAATTATCAGTACATTTATATAAATAAAAGAAGGGTAAAATGAACATATCAACAAAATGATAAATGTATTTCAATGGGATACTTAACTTATGATAAGTAGTTCTCAAACTCTTTCCTTGTTTCTTCTGGCTGGATAGGTGGCCGGGACAAGGGGAATGGACCAGCGACTCCCTGATGGGTACCCTCGCATCAGTAGGGCCCATCATTAGTGTCCGTACCGAATCTAAAATTTTATTAATCATGGAAAAATAAAACAATCGACAATACTAGGTTCTCTACCATTCAAACAAAACAAATCATGATGTGCATAGACATCATAAACAATTTCTCCACACAGGACAAAAGCTACTTAACAGTTGAGTTATAGATCTACCAGAAACAATGTGCAGAGGATATCCTTTTTTTTTTTAATTCAATGATTGATACAGAGACCCCTGTCTACTGAATTCAAATGGTAGGGATAGTGATAGTGACAAGTAACATCTGATAATTTTCAAGAGACTTCAATGATACCACAATATATCCTAATAGGATGAAAATCACAGAGGTCTTTTTAGTTCAACACTAGACGACATGTTTGAGACCATAACAAAAAACAAGATGAAATATACAACGCTTTATGCATTTCACGGTGGGACTTTTTGGTCTCCCAACTAATTAGTTAACATAAGACTTTTACCCTTCCTCTAATAAATGAAAGTTTTATTTTACTATAATCTAATGAGGGGTGGGCGTATACAATAACAAGACAAGAGGACTGTAAATGCAACTAAAGGAAGGACTCAAGGTTTTGGAGCATCATAAGGTAAGCGGTCGTCCTTATAGTCCTGAAGGCCAGAATACCGAAGAAAGGTAAACCAGAGACCTCACAAAATGTACAGCCATACTATTATCCAAACTATGTACTGTCAAAGCAACCTTAACTTTGAAAGATTCCGATAAACTACCTTCCATAACTAGAATTTTGTTATAATACAGAGGGTTTCCAAAATGATTAACCAGATGTTCTTACCTTGTTTAAAGAAGAATCCCAATGGTAGTGGTCTGCCCAAAAACAAATTCCCAGAACGAGTCAACAACTTAAGCACGAAACATTTACAGAGAAGTATTGATAACTCGACCATAATCGCAGGAAACACATAGAGCTGATATCAAAAGAAAAATAATGAAGACGGTAGTCTCTAGAACCCATATACTAGTCTATTGACACTTAATGGTAGTTCGTAAACTGAGTACCGTAGTTAGGGCAAGGTGGCGAGATTTCAGAGGGACACATTAAACTCGTGATAGTCCCATGGGGTTCTTTCAGAATGCCTTAAACACTCTAGAAGAAGAGTCATTACACCTTCTCGATCGTATCCCAAAATTAATCCCTCCTCAATCCACGGAAAAATCAAATTGACATACTATTCGGATTCCTCGTTCTAGTTTTCTTAGGGTTTCATTTTATTCTCGAATCTCATTAAGGAAAAGGAGGCCTCATACCAAGAGTTAGTTTGGATGGGAACGATAGTTATTCCTAAGTGGGAAAAGTGAGAACTGGTCCTTAGTTACCGTCTCCACATTTGACACTTACATGTACTAGTGATCACGTTGATATCAAATGGGCCATTAAGTTCTTTGTCACCTATACCCGAAGAAACTTAATGGTCACTTCAGAATTAATGAAGGTTCATTCGTAATACTCTCCTCATGGTAAGCCTTGCTAGCGCAATAAAATTGGCAATAGACATATATATATATAAGTTGTTGCATAAACATTGTGATATATATATATATATATAGTTTGCTAAGGACAAAATTATAGCCTAGGATAAGAGTAGAAAGAATCACTTGTATGGTTGCAAAGAGTCGAGGGTTTCGAGGATGAGGTAAAGCATTTTAATTATCAGTAATAAAATAGTTTTGGTAAGTATCAATGGTGGAAGGAAGAAGTGTATAATCCCCATGTAGCAATATTTGAATCAAATATGTCTTTAATTGGAGAATCAATGACCACAATTTTTTTTTTATGGCAATTAGAGGTACATTACAAGCCTGGCTAGAAATTGGCCTTTCACTAGCTTGATTGGTTTCACTTCTAGATCAAACTCTTGAATTTTATCCAACCATCTACCTATCCTTCCATCACTGTATGGATGAACCACGATGTCTTTAATTGCATTTGTTGGAACATAAGCAATTATTTTGGAGTGCAAGATATATGTTCTGAAATCCTTGAGAGACTTCACCATTGCATAAGCTTGTTTTTCAAGTATATCATATCTTAGCTCTGCATCCCTGAGGCTTTTGCTGAAAAAGGCTATTGGTTGTTTGAATCCTTCTTCGTTCTTTTGAAGGAACACTGTTGCAATTGTATGTTCAGAAGCAAAAGAGAAAAATAAAATTCTTTTGTATAGTCTGGACTTGCCAATACTAGTGCTTCTCCTATATCTTTCTTAACATTCTCAAAAGACACCTTAGATTCTGCAGTCCATTTTACTTTGTTGTCCTTTTTTATCATATCTGTAATCAATTTGACTATTTCAACAAAGTTAGGAATAAATCTCCTGAAGAAATTGATATGACCAAAAAAGGATTGAATGCCTTTTATATTTCTAGGAATATTAATCAGGTCAATAGCCTCAACTCGCTTAGGATAAACCTTGATTCCATCTTTTGAAACTATATGACCTAAAGTTTACCTTCTTGCATAGAAAATTGTGATTTTTTGGTGTTAAGTGACAAACCAAATTTTGTTCATTTTTCAAAAGTCTGTCTGAGGTGCATCGAATGTTCGGCATTAGAATTGGAAAAAACTTTCATATCATCTAGATAAATAAAAACAAATTTGTCTCTCTCACCAACGAACGCGATATCCATTTCTCTTTGGAAATTTGCTCCTGCATCCATCAAACCAAAAGGCATTTTATCATACATAAAGGTTCCCGATGGAGTAGTAAACGTAGTATTTTCTCTATCATCTTCATGAATAACGATCTGATTATATCCTGAGAAACCACCAATCATAGAAATTATGTTAGCCCTACTACCTTTTCTAAAACATGGTCCATCTTTGGGAGTGGGTAGTTATCTTTAAGAGATGATTGATTTGATTTCCTAAAATCAACGCACAGTCTTATTTCGCCTTTCTTCTTTCTAATGGGGACCAAATTGGACACCCATTCAGAGAATCTAATGGGAACAATGATTTTTGCATCAAGGAGCTTTTTAACCTCCCTTTCTATTACTGGCAGAAGAATTGGGTTTATCTGTCTAAGCTTATGCCTAAAAGGTTTAATACCATGTTTTAATGGAATCTTGTGTTCAATAACAGAAGTATCATAAGTTTTTATATCAGCATAAGACCATGCAAAAACATTTTTATATTGTCTAAGTAACTCAACATATTTACTCTTTATTTAGGTCAGAAGGTATTTTGATATTTTTACCATTTTGGGATCTTCATTAGTTCCTACATTACAGTCTTCAACTTATTAGAGTTGAGGTTGCAAGGTAGACTTTAAAGGTATATCATCCTGGTCAAACAAACTTTCTAAGGGGATCATCCCTCTAGGAATTTTATTTTTCTTATGTAAGAGCATGCGGGGATTTGCAATTTTATCTTGGAACTTTTCTGGGTTCTCTCCTTCCTGCATAATCCAAGCAAGATCATTCTAATTTTCTTGATCTATGTTGGTTTCAGAGAGCTCATCAACCATTCCCATGAACTATTTGATTTGTTCGTCGTCTTCAAACACTTTTCATTTTTGAACAATTTTTGGAATCGAAGTTCTATGCCTCATCTCGATATGATATTTCAGTTTCAAAACCCTAGGTGGTATGAAAGTCGCAACAGCTTTGGCCAAAGAATCAACTTGTTGATTTTCATTCTACGAATAGAGTGAATATTAAAGGACAAGAAGAAATTCTCTATCAGATCCCAGGCACAATTTCTATACGATCTCAATCTCGGATGCTTAGCTTGATATTGTTGTTTTATTTGTTTTACAATGAGATCCACATCACCATAAGCTATCAGATGTTTGATTTTTAATTTTCTTGCAGCTTCTAATCCTAAAACTAAAGCTTCATATTCATAGACATTATTGGTATAATCGACCTCCCATTGTAATCTATAAGAGAAAGGAATAACATACTCATCACCTGGTGCCACGAATAAAACTTCAGTTCCTGCTCCTTCGCAGGATGAAGCACCATCAAAGAACATTTTCCACATCACTTCCCTAACATTTATATTTTTCTTTGAAATTTTTATTTCTTGATTTTATTCTTCTATACATTCTTCAAAATCGTCATCTATGGATAATATACAATTTCCTAAATCTTGATCAGCAATGTAGACTGGGTAGTTATTGGGGTTTTGAGGGTCACTTATCGTATATGCCAGTCTAGTTTCTTTGTACATTCGAGTAAATTGTCAACCAAAAATTGGGATTGTAGCATAGGTCATGTATAGATGAAACGATCCTCCTAACTTGGCACCCCAAGATATGGATAGAAGCATTCCATACTTGGCAGAAACGTCAACAACAACCACATCCATAAGGATACTTTTCACATGAACCTGAGCAAGATTTACCACTAGATATTTAATCATACCCAGACACTTAACCTTTCTAGAATCAAATGAGTATAAATATTGATAAGATATGGTAATTTCAAGGCCCAATTTTACCATGATAATATTAGTCATTAAATTATGCGAAGCTCCTGAGTCTAACATGCAATTGTGAAGTAAATGATTGTGCACAATAAGTGTAATATAGAAAGGAGAAACAAAAACCTTACTTCTTTGAATGTGTAGTCCAAACATGATTGTAGGTTTTTTGTCCTGCAAATCAATAACATCACCTTGAAAATAAACATCAGAAAAATTTATTTCTTTAGTGATTTGTTTTTTATAGATCGGGTTCCTAGAAATTTCAACCAGAGGCATTGGAATTTTAATTTTATTAAGTTCATTCTCTAAATTGAAAGTTCCAATTGGTTTTTTAATTTCCTTGGTCTGAAATTTAGCTTCTGTATTTTCTAGCTTCTTAGTTTGTGCTACTTTCGTTTCAACTTGCTTTTTTCAGAAAGCTTGTGTCTCAGTTGATGGTTTTGTAACTACTGCCTCATTTTCTTTGTTTCATGATAAAAAACAAATCGGTGGAATATTTGTAGAACTTTTTTCTCTTGGCCTTGAATCATATTTATGTTGAAGCTCGGTCATTATTGAGTCAGCGAGACCTTTGTATGTAGAGTCCTACAGATTGTTGATGTTTTCATCATTGTTAAAAAAAGAACCCAGCTATAAGGATTTATCATAATCCTGCTTGGTTAGATGAGGCTCAATATTGTCATCGATAAGGTTGTTTAGATCTTCTTCCAACTCCTCATAATATTGCACCTCATCTCTTTGCATGAAATTCTCATTTTTAAACGGAGCTTGAATCTTTTGATCCTCACTTTTTATTTTCCTTTGTTGTATCTGAGGATTAGGATTTCTATTGAATTGATTTCTAACATATGGATCAGGTTTGGCTTGCTCTATTTCCATCCTGGAAATTTTGTTTGATAAATATTTAATAATTTTGGCCATCTGATCCATTTTTTCCTCTACGGACTTTCCAGATCCAGAGGGTCCTGCATGTTCTTTAAAACGTCTCGGTTCTCTAGATCCCATATCAAATTTAGTTTTCAACTTCTTGGATGCCATCATATTGGATTCAATTTCTATAGCATCATCTTGCATTCCTGTTAAAGTAGTGGATCTTCTTTCTCTCAAAAGTAGAGTGAAATTAGAATCAAAATCCCCTGCAAAAGTGACCTTTGCAACTTATTGAGAAGGTTTAACTTTGGCTAGGATTTTTTGATAAATATTATTAAATCTGTGGAAAAATTCTAGGACTAATTCAGAAGTCTTCTTTCTCAAGGCTCTGAATTCGGTTAAGTAAAAAAGATGATCATTTTTCTCGCCCCATTGCCTTAGGAGGGAAGTTTATAGATCGTCGAATGATCATATAGAACCTACTGGAATTCCTCTAAACCAATTTCTTACCTATCCTTCAAAATTATGTACTAACAGTCTTATGTAAACGTCCTCGTACTCAATGCCAAGAATATCAGCAAATTGGTCAAAAAAGACTATATATTATGTTGTTGTTAGATTCCCTTCTCCCATGAATTTGGGGAGGTTCTTCATGTAATTTTTGGGTAAATCATGCATGACAACAGGAATAACTATGGGATAATATCTAGAGACAAACTTGGCAAAGATCCTAGGGGGTTGACCTTTTCCACCATCCCCTACACCTCCGACACCTCCAACACCGACCATTGAAATTCTAGGAGACATAACTCGAGAACTACATAGGATATTTTCAAAGACTTCAAAAGACTACTCTACTAATATTTTGACTACTTAGGGAAGAGAAATAATTGGATGCATACCAATGATAGTAGGGATTGAAATGGATTCTTTATTTCCACTGGTAAAAATATCTATTAATGAAATAGGGATGGTCTGGTCAATCTCAAATTTTATTTCAAGAATAATGAATTCTGGATTTTCTAGTTTAACTTCAGATTTGCTTGTTCATTCTTCTGTAGAATGAACTTGTTTCAATTTTTCTTTAAGACTATGTTCTTCATAGAGAATCTTAATATTAACCTGCGTAACTCTAGGTTGATATACCTTACCTATTGATGCAACCGTTTGTCTGAGATATCCCTTCGGTTTCAACAATTTTTTGGAATTCGAAACTGGCATAGTCTGCTTTTCATCTGGGTTTTTCATGGTAGTCTTTCGATCGAAGGACAACTTTTCCTATAATGGAGTCACCATGTGAAAAATGAACCTTTTCACTTATTCAATCTTTGTTCACCATCAAATACCAAAATTTAACTTTGTCATTCTCCTAGGGAAAATGATTTTGTTTCTTCGTCCCCGATAATGGTGCCAAAAAGATGTTGTTCCTGAGACTAATTCTAAGGATCAAAGAATAATGTCATGCATCAAAGGTTTTAAATAATTTTTCTACTTGAGTGCTTTTTTCTACCTTCAGTTTTCTGAGAAATAATTTTTTTATGAAATTAATAATAAGACAGTACAGAGGTTGTATCTCATTATTTGAGTCACAATTATAATGTCAAATGATGTACAAAGATTTACAAAAATGTTAAAAAAAAGTCAGGTATCAATTATAGATAAGTCTCACCTTGGTCGCAGTGGAAGAAAAGTAGAAGATGCACCCTTGAATTGGATATAAAAATGTAGTAATTCACACAGATCACAGGTCTTATTTTAATCACAGTAATAATAGAGGAAAATTTGTTTACTGAGTTAACTCCCGGTATAATATGATCATAGTAGATGTAGTACTAAATTATAATCATTCACTCTTTAAGAATTATAGAAAGAAATTCAGAGAAATGGAAACACAAAGGGAACACATAACTCAAATTGAACAAAACTTAGAATCTATGTCTGTACTTGTATTAATACTCAAAAAAATTTATCTCTTACATTCAGTAAGAAGTAGACATGAATAGATCTAAAATCTATGTATTTATACAAAAATTGTCTCAACTAAAAACCATTAGTCTTCCTACAATAGAATACCATCTGAATGAAATAACAACATGAAACAAATTATGAGTTTTTATTTTATGTGTTGGTGCTTCATCTGTCTCTTCATTTGCTTGCAGATGAATTCAATTTTCTAGGTTCTTAGAACTGGGTACACATGTCCATTAAGGTCACCACAATCATTGGCTTAATGTATTTTCCATCTGTCCCTTCAAATGCATTTAGTGGGATAAAGAATTGTAGTTGAAGATATGGGGGAGGTAACTGGATAGGTAGCTAGGTGTTGGCTCATTATGGGATGGCTAACAGTTAAGGGGAAAAGTAACTATTCATGAACAGGATGACGTGGCGACAAGTATCCAATAATGAGGTGGGATGAGTACATGCGATAATGTGGGTGGTGAGGTGGATGGTATCAGGAGCATGGAGGGTGAAATGTGGAGTGGGTGGAGGACAAGAGTTGAGTCAGGATCCTAATGGTCTATTTTGTGGGGTTGCGAGGAAGTGGTTTTGAGGTAACCCACCCTTCGCCCCGCAATGCACCTGGTGATGCCACATACCCCCAAGACAAAACGTGGTTTAAATTGTGGGACCGCCCTTCGAAATTAAACCCCTCGCAACTTCACCCCCCGCAAACTCTCTCGGTCGTTGATCTTCATGGTCCATCAAAAAACATCCATCGATCTCGCAAAGTGAGATAAGTGCCGAATGTTTAAGGCAATGTCACAGCTCTCGATGACATGTAGAGAAGACAGAGTGAACTTCGTGCAATTCTTGTCCGTCGATCCAAGAAGGGGACACATATCAGAATATCCTTGCATTCGATGCTCTTGTATTTAGGGAGGAAGCAAGAAGTGTTGAGTAAAGAACTCCTGAAGTCCTGAAGCCCAGAGTTCATCTAGACCGTTGATTGAAGTGCACACATGTTGATATATATGACACTCCAGAAGGTTTGTGGTATTATGCATTTCATAATGCCCAAAGCCCGGAGTCCCGAAGTAAATCTCATCCGTCATAATCAAAAGGAAATGTGGCGCCATATCTCCTACTTCAGGGACTTATCACTTCGGGGATTTGTACTGATGTGCATCTTGGAACGTCTGAAGCTTGGAGTCCCAATGTAAATCTTAGCCATCAAAATCAAAAGGACATGTGTTGCCATATCTCTCACTTCGGGGACTTATCACTTCAGGGATTTGTACTTTATACATTCTTGCTCCCATTTTTGTCTATTTAGCCCCTCCCTTCCATATTTGGTCCCTTTCTTAGTTTATCAGGCTTCCAAACTAGTTTAGCGTTTTGCTATATTCTGAAATCTAGTCTATCAAGCTTCCTTGCAACTTTCTGTGGTTCCATAATCCTTAAGGAAATAAGATTAGCCTTCCTGTAACAAGAGAAGTTTGTAAGATCTTAACTAAATGAAAAATTGTTAATTGTAAATGATAAAATGATTTTGAAATTCAAAGAGCTTTATAAAATCTATGTTTTCCATATAGATATGTTTATAGAGAGATTATTAAAAAGTATGATGGAATTTATCACATGGAAAATCACAATAGCTATTCAAATAGTTAACTTTATCTCATCATAAATGTCATTAACAATTCAATGGTTCAGGGTTCAGAGGTTTTGAATGTGAGAGCGTAGAAATCTCTCGAAGGTTACATTCACGAAGAAGTGAATCTCTTATTAATCACTTTTATGTTTCAATTAATCATGTTTTAAACCTTGAGTTAGCCTTAAGTACTTAGACAGTTCAACGTTCGGGATTTTTTGATGTATCATGATAGAAATCCTCCGAACCCTGAATTCCCAGAATAATTATCTAAGTTTTTTTCTTTTTTTGGGTAAAACTTTTATTTCTAAGAAGCAAAATGTAAAGTTCAAAAGCTCAAAATTATGCATGTTCCAACAGTATGATCTGAGACACTTCAACCTTTTTCCTGTCTCATTCTCAACCAAAGCTTTCCATTTCTTAAAACTATCAAAAACATCATATTTTTGTCAAATGCAATAAACCCAATTTTTTCTAGTTGCATCATCAATAAAATAACATAATAATGAGAGGCACTAAGAGATGATACATGAGCTAGTCTCCATATATCTGTATGCACAATCTCTAACCTTTCACTTTTCTTTTCTTTTTCGACTCTGAGAAATATGACTCTCTTTTGTTTTCCATAAACACAATGCTCACAAAAATCCAAATAAATTTGTTTAAGATCTGGCAACAAATTTCTTTTGTGAAGTAATTGCATCCCATTCTCACTCATGTTTCCAAGCCTATGATGCCACAGTTTTGTATCCACTCATGTAGAATATAAAGAGGTATAAGAGTTAGTATTACCAGCACATAAATACAATGTACCTACCTTCTCTCATTTGTCTATCACCAATGATACTTTGGTGACATTCCACACCTTATCTATAACTATGGATATACAACCTTCACCTGCCAATTGCCTTGTTGAAATTATATTTTTCCTTAGATTTGGAACATGTCTTACCTCTTTCAACAACAATTGGTTTCCATTTCTTTACTTTATTTTTACCTTTCTCATTCCAACAATTTTGCATGGTGCATCATCACCCAAATGAACCTGTCCAAAACCACCTTGAACATTATCTAAAAACTATTTCCTATGGGGTGTGGCATGAAATGAAGCCCCTGAATCTACTACCCAAGACTCAGAAATATTATCTACAGAAAACATCAAAGAATCTTGTAACACATCACATGTTAAATTTGCTTCCTGATTTTTCTCTTGATGTCCATCTCTTTGTTTCTTTGGATCCCTGTAGTCTTTCTTTAGATGTCCTTTCTTCCCACAATTCCAACACTCTATATTTCCCAGTCTGTATTTGGATCTTCCCTTCCTATAATTATCGTGGTTCCATGATCCCTTTCCTCTATCCATTTGTCTTCCCCTGTTCAACGGATTACCTTATGTCTCACATATGTTTTTCCGTCGCATTTCCTCACTAAGGATAACACCAACAACATCATCAAATTTTAAAGTATTTGAACTAGAGAAAGAGTTAATTACATCCATGACCAAGTCATTCCATCTTTCTGGCAATGAGAACAATATTAAAATATCCCTTACCTCATCATCTAAGTCCACTTTTATAGAATTTAGTTGATTAGTAACTGTATTAAATTCATTTAAATGATCTGCAATAGACCCACCTTATGACATCTTCATATTAAATAATCTCTTCATTAGAAATACATGATTGGACACCGAGGGTTTTTCATACAGTTTATCCAATGCATCCATCAGCTCCTTCCTTTTTTTTTCTTTCGAAATATTGAAAGCCATTGACACTGCCAGGATCAGTCGTATCATTCCTAGTTCCTTTCTGTCAAGAAACTCCCATTATTCATCCTTCATGGCCGTCGTCTTCTTTGCTATTCCACCCAATGGTAGGAATAAATCCTTCTGATATAAATAATATTCCATCTGCATCTTCCATAAATCGTATTTTTTTCCATTAAATTTCTCGACCCTAAACTTTCCATCTTCTGCCATTTCTCCCACTCGAACCAGGAACCTTCTTTTCCTACGGGTTACCTTTCGCTCTGATACAAGTTGTTAGAAAAACAGGATCGCGGAGAAATAAAATAAAACAAATGTGGAAATAAAACAAAAAAGATACACAATGCATTAGAGACACATATATACATGGTTCACCCAGTGTGGGATACGTCCACTAGATAAATTGTCAGGTCCTTCCTTTATTATTATCCAACAAATGAAGGGATCCAACCTACAACACACCTGTTGTAACTTCCTTTTCTTTCTCTCACAATATCCTCTCTCCAAATACAATATTCACAATGATGCATAGCCGCAATACATTTCTTCATAAAATAGGGTTGCCTTCTAGGGAAAAAAACCCTAACAAAACTTCTACCGTTAGATCTATGACCTTATAATGAACGGTTCATATTTACAATGAAATTGCAATATACATTTACAAGGCAATTTTCCCTTCGGGAGATGCACCCCCGAACCCCTTTAGGGAATGCTCTCCCCCCAACCCCTGTTGGGAGTTCGCTTTACCCCGGACCTCACAGAGGGGGTAACCCCCCTCTGCACTCCCCCTTGTAGAGGAGTGTACATTCTTCCGGGGTGTAAAGTATTCATGGGGTATAAACACTGCTGAAAACAAAGACCTGTGAATCAGGAAGATAATAAAGCTCCACAACCAACATAGTGGCCTTTATATTTAGGTTTTTATTGACGCTTGAATCCGTTAGGACCAAAACGACAACCTCAGGAGGATGTAAAACGCCCTAGGTTTTTATAGAGGTGGTACTCCTCTTTAAATTTTCTTGGGAATTCTAGATTTTCATAATGTGGGTCTTGGCATAAGTATGTCATCGTAATTCAAAGAAACATAAATATTGCAATAAAATAAAAAGAAAAATGTTTTATTTTCTTTTAAAATTAATTTCCCGAATAATGACCAGGAACCGAGCACACTCACACATTAAAGAAAATAAGAAAAATTTCCTCACATCCATCATAGTTTCACTAAATATTTTTTATCACATGAAAATAAAAAGAAGATGGTATGCATGCATAAAAGAACTTTAACATAATGAACATGGGAAGCTCAAATAAATATAATGATATATCAACCTCAAATACTTTATATTCATAACTTTGGGTTAAAAAGTATAGTCGAGATTTTTCCCAAAATAACTCTCTTGGAATTTCTAAAAAATATATAGTTTGTTACATATTCTTCGAAATTTAAAATGTGTTTGTCTTAAAGACTGGGATTGGGGCTCTTGTGGACCATAAAGAAAATATACAAAATAATTGAATCTTGTAGAAGGAATATGGTGGGAGGTAAAAGAACAACAAGACCTAGTAAGAAGAAAGAAGGAGTTATCAATCTTCAGTTAAACCTTTCTAGTGAAAGAGGTGGAATAAATGGATGAAGTACTTGATAAAGAAAAGAAGGATGTGATCAACATAAAATTACTATGATGGTATCTTGTGTCATCACTTGCTTGTTGGTGTCCTTTTATTGTCTTCATTGACGGTTATAGGAATCGTCTCAATTGCTTCTTTCCCTTCGGTGGTTAGTTTGTCGATAGCTTTCTTAAACCAGTCTTGAATATAACTTTTCATTGGTGCCATGTTGATTTCATGCCAAATTTTGATGTTGAAAAACTAGCCCTCCAAGTCTCTCAGATCAAGGGAAATTCTATGTAGTCAATGTCCTTATTTTTTACAGAGTAATCCAGTATCCAGTTGTCTATGGTGTCCTCATCATATTCAAGTATAATGTCGAACTTTTCAATTGACAATCCTTTAAAAACCAAGACAAAATCATTAAAAACTTCATAGAAATGCAAAGAATCTTTGTGTCTCCACAATGATTGGTACCAGAAGGTAACTGGGTCAAATTGACAGTTCACCTTCTTGCAGATAGACAATTTAGTAAATTGACCGCAATATGCTATCAGAAAAAACAAATAAGAAGCAATAAATAATTTCTTATATTTTTTGTACTATGACAATTTGGAAGAGATTTCAATGGAAATCATTTTTCCCCAATCAAAAATGGATTTCTATTTGACAATAAAATATAAAATATAAAGAATCATACGGGAAATGTTGGCAGTACTTTCTTGGCCTGTCACCCTGGTGAATAACCAACCATTTCCCAAAATGGGTTTTTGAATGAGTTGACCTGCATCCTGGTAATATCTTCAGGGATGAATGTGAGATTCTCCAATAATTCAGGCAAGAGGTCCAAGACATTGCCATTCCTATTCAATAAATCCCTGCAATCTTCACCTTTGAAAGTAAGTGTTGGCTTGGGGAGCTTCAACATTTTACGAAACACTTGAGGTGAAAGAGAGATGGGAGAATGGTATTGAAGTTGAATAGCTCATTGAATTGGTATATATTTCTCAACACACCATGCAATTAGTTCCTTTCAGTAGAAAATGTCAGGGACACACCCTGCATGAGCAATTCCAAACATCCAAATCACTTCCTTCTGAGCAGAAGGGGATGACTAGTAAGAATACACTCTAGACCAATGAAAGTTCTGGTCCTATCATCCAAAAATATTAAAACTATATCCATAGAACTTTTGTTCAGCTGCTTCTACCATAATTTGACGAGAGTGTTCCTTTAATCCAGATAATATTTTCAATGGGTGCTTGAGAGGCATAACCATAATATAATCTTTGTCAAATCATGCTTTAATGTGATTTAATGAAAAAACCTCCTCGATCCCTTCTCTTATTAATGATGATATTTACAGAACCTGCATGATGAGTTAGTAGAATTAAACCATTATTAAATGAATATTGGGAAAAGCACTAGGATGGTGGGGACGAACGAGAGAAAAATAGGATTTGGGAATTTTTTTCAACCCGCCAACCCGGGAACTTGCGAACTTGCAGTTGCAAAAGGTCAAAAATTGGTGAAGTGTTGTAATATGGTCGGTTGGACTCAATATAGGAGAGATAAAATTCTTAGGATTTCAAGGATTTCGATGGTCAAAATGTAGATCTATGGGGTACAAAATGGATATCGTGGAACATGGGATATAAAATATTGAAACTGTGAACCCAGGAACCTGCGACTGTAGAAACAACTAAGTATAGGATAATACGATGGTCAGTCGAACTCATGACATGGGAGTATGGATGGAGATAAGGATATGTGAGTTTTCCAACCCACCAACCTGTTGGTTTTTGAAAACAATGACTAAGTATAGTAACTAGAAATGGAGAATAAAAGGAAAAAAAGAAAAGGGGAATTTGGGTAAGTATAGAAGAGGGAAAAGAAATGGACAAAATATGTTGGGAAAATAGAAAAGGGGATGGAAATTTCGGAAGCGGGAAATGATCTCAACAACTGGCTCCAACTGTGGGATGATAACCCCCTGTGATTTGTCAAGACTACATAACCTTTCATGACTAGGTGCTTATTTCCATTGGGATATGGAGTGAAAGTAAGAATATACAAACTAAAAAATAAAATTATGTACAAGGAGAATGAGAAAGTCTCAGGTGAAAAGACCTTTCAAATGTTTCACATTGATAGGAAACATTAGTATTTTACCCTTCATGTCTTGAAGCATATAAGAGTTAAAACCCAAGATATTTTTGACGATGTATGGTCCAATCCAGAGTGCTTCAAACTTTGTATGCATCGATGGTTTCTCCTTGGCTTTGTTCCACAGTAACACCAGTTCTCCCTTCTGGAAATTATTTATAGTTGTGCTCTTATCAAAATATATTTTGACTGTTTGTTGCCTCTTATAAGTTCGATTCAGGGATTTTCTTCTTTCTTCTTCCAATTTTAACAGTAGGTTGATCCTCCTTTGGATAGGTGAACTCTCTTCTTTATCTTCAATATTAACCACAAAATTCAATGCATTGAGTTTGAGGCTAATTGACATTTTCACTTATTTCCCATAAAAAAATGTATATGGAAACATCCTAGTGTTGTCCTTTGGAGTTGTTATGCTTTCCCACAAGACATAAATCATCTTCAGATTCCAATTCCTTTGGTTTTTGTCAATATTTTTCTTCAGCATTTGAACAAGTGTTTTATTTGTGGATTCAACAAAGCCATTACCTTGTGGATAATAATTCGACAATTTAACCATGATAATTCTATATTCACCACAAGACTCTGTAAACTTCAACCTGATGAAAATCGAACCATTATCTGTGATAAATTTATCTAGCACCAAATCTTGATAGAATTTTTTCTTTGAGAAACATAATTAGCTCTTCAAAATCAGCTTTCTTTAACGACACTGCTTCTAGCCATTTTTTGAAATAATCTGTAGTAGTGAGAATGTAGATATGTCCCTTGTTGGACTTCAAATTAATTGGCTTGACGACATCAAGTCTCCATTGGGAGAATTAGTGTTCTACAATTATGGGATGTAAAAGCATCACAGATATCTTCATTTTTCCTAAAAAATGCTAGCATGGTACACACTTCCTTATCGTGGCATATGAGTATCTGAAAATTGATGGCCAATAGAACCCAACTCTTATTATCTTGTGGGCAGTGGAGGTATGTGCAAAGAATCCACCTCATATGCCTTCATGGAATTCTCTTGTTAGTTCTCGGGCTTGATTTTCACCAACGCATATTAGTAGTATACCATCATAATTTCTCCTTAACAATATATCAACAATCAACACATATTGATTTTCCTTCATCTTCAATGTTGTTTGCTCATTTGGGTTCATGGTGACAGGAAATTTCCTAGCCCTAAAGTAGAATATAATATCTTTGTACCATTCTGAATCAACTAATGGTTCTCCTATTGAAATTGAAATCATTCCATACATAGAATCACCATTCGCGATGAGCTTCCATAAACCTTGTCCTTTGACAACTTTTAAGGTTAACATATTCTTGTATATTTTCCAACCAGTTAGCCCATTTCCCTTCTCTCAATTGTTGATTTAGGAGCATCTTTACTAGTGATGAGGGAACATAAGATATAACATGGGAGTTAAATATTTATGTCCAAAAGTGTTCCACCTCTTTTACAAGAGTCAAGGCTTGCTTTTCCAGTTCTGAGTACCTCAATTCATATTCATGTAGGCTTTTTCTCATGAAACTGATTATGAGTTCTTCAGCTTTGGCATTCTTCAGAGTAAGAATAGATGCAACAACAATCTTTGTAGCAAATGAATAGATGATGAAATCCCTTTGAAAATCTGAACTAATAAGGACTGGATTTGTGGTGATTGCTCCTTTGGTATTATTGAAGGCCTCTTGGGTATACGTTGTGCATTCAAATATCTGCTCTTTTTTCAGCAACAAATTAATCAGCTTCACGATGATTTCATATTTAGGAACAAACCTTCGCAAAAAATTGATCTTGCTAAAAAATTATTGGACTCCCTTCTTGGAAATCAGGGGGTTGAGATCATTTATTTCTTTAGCTCTTTCCAAATTTATATAAATCCCTTCCTTGCACACAATATGGCCCAACAATTTTCCTTGAGTTACAATGAACAAACATTTATTTGGATTTAGAGAGACACCATATAATCTACATCTTTCAAAAAAAATTCTCAAATGATGGATATGACCACCCCTTGTCTTTGAATGCACTTTCAAGTAATCTTGATAGTATGCCATAAATTTTCCTATCAACCCGCTAAATGCATGATCTATGGCCCTCTAAAATGTGGCTCCAACATTATTCAAACCAAAGGGAATTCCAACATAACCATATGTCTCCCAAGGTGTTATGAACGTCGTCTTTTCCCTATCTTCCTTAGCCACCAAGAATTGGTTATATCCAGAACAACCATCTAGCATGGATATGCAGGCTGATCCAGTGACTTTCTGGAGAAGAAACTCCATATTAGGTAAAGGAAGGTTATCCTTTATGCTTTCTTTGTTAAGGTCTCTGAAATCGACACACATCTGGATTTCCCTGGTCTTTTCTCTTACAATCATTGTATTTGAAAGCCAGTCGGAATGCCTAATGGGATAAATTATTTTGGCCTTCCTTAATTTCTCCAATTCAATCTTCCCCATAGGTTTCAGTTTTGGATTCATCATCCTTATTTTTTTCTTTACATGCTTTGCTTCTTGCCTCAAAGGAATGATGTGATGGAATATCGTTTTATCATAGGATTTCAAATCATCATAGATCCAAGAGAACACATCAATTTATTCTTTATACAATGCAACATATTGATCAACTTTGTCAGTAGTGAAATCAACTCCCAAGTTGACATATTTCGGGGAACTGTCAGTTCCAATATTGACTTTCCTAGTCTCTTACACTTTTCAGATTGAAACTTCTTCAAGGATATTCTTGGCGTGATCATCTTTCATGAAAAGAGACTTAGATTGTATATAATATTTAGGGACAACAAGCATGTGAACGTATTCATCATCATCGTCATTCAACAAAAAAAATTACAGTTGTTCATCATTCTCAAACACTTGTAAATATTCAATATTATCAGGCACACAAGGTCATAATGCTCTTTCTACTTGAAAAGAAGTTTTTCTTCGGATATCGTGTGGGTTTGACAATGAGTCCGCCAAGGCCAACGAAACTAACTTATAATTCTTGTTGCCTGGAATGAAATAAATGTTGAAGGAACTAAAATATTCCATCAATTTGTTAACTCATTAAGTATAACTTGATTCTTTCCTTCTTGATTTTATAGTTTTGGGTGACCTGATTAATTACCAACTTGGAGTCGCCAATCACAATTAGATGTTTTATTTTCATTTATTGTGAAAGGATCATCCCTTGAATCAAGGATTCATATTCTGCCTCATTATTAGTGCATGAAAACTATAGTATAATAGCACGTGGATGCATAATATTACTTGGACTCATAATAACAATTCCAACTCCACTCCTAGAGTTTGAACAAGCTCCATCGAATGACATCCTCCAATAGCCTTCGAACCGACATTCTTGATTCTCCATGTCTTGCACTTTCTATAGGATTTCATTACGTTCCATATATAAGACAACATATTTTCCAATCCCGACACCTATATAATCTTCCATTAATTCATTGTCCCTCTTCTTGAAAAAGAAGGGTTTTCTAGGTTCATGGGGAACCTTAATCATTGCTCCTTCCTTACCTGGAAGTATCATGCAACTTCCATCATTCATGATATATCCCCGGATCATGGATGTCCAATATCCTCCCAACACAACTCAATTTTACAAAGGAATCTATACCACAATGATATTTAAAATTGTAATGATATGAGGGGCTTTCATTATCCAAGCATAAAAGTCCTTGATTTCTCCATAAACTGACACTTTTCTAGAATCAATTGCATATATACTTTCACCAGTTTCATAATACTTGGTGAAACGCATGCCCAATGCCTCCATGACCACAAATGGCATGATATTATTTGTAGCACCTATGTCAACTAAACAATTATGTAGTGCATCAACATGATTTTCAATTGAAATGTAAAAGGGAGGAATTATACCTATGAGCTTGGTAGTTGACTAGATTTGGATTTTTTTTAGACTGGTAACAACAACCTTTTCTCTTTCATCTGGATCTTCCAACAATTTCAAAATTTTCTCTCTTTGTTCGGGAATATTTACGACTTCTATAAAGGGTAGGGTTATCCTCAATTTACTCAAATCCTCTACAACATTATATGTAATTTGAGTGGAGTTTGACATCATGTGTTTCCTTTTACTTCCAATGTTATTTGTCACTTTCTCATTTGTTTTTTCTTTTTATTTTTATTTTTGGTTCTCCTTATCAGGATCGCCTTTATTTTTGGGTCTATTTACAAATCCTCTTGTTTGGGCGACGTTTTCTTGTGAGTTGGGATCGTTGTCGCCCTCTTCAAATATATACATGGATGTTTCGCATATGTCCATCTGCACTATTTCATAACTTTCATCAGGTGAGTAGTTATTCTCTTGCTCGTCATACACATCATCCAGAAGAACTACATTGGGAGTAGGTTTTCTGGGAACCCTCGGTCTTTGTGTATTATTGTGTTTTAAAACCTCACAGTGTTTTATTGGGGAGGGTTATTTCTTTGCTCTGGGATTGGAACTCTTGGATTTGCCACATAATTATCTCCCCTTCTCAGTCTAATTATCTTGTTATACATTTTCTTAATAGTTCTATTCATCTATGCAGTTTCAATTCTTTGCTTAGTCTCTTGTGCTACCACAGGGTCAACCTTTACATCAAGTATGGTTCCCTTGAAAAATTATCCTCCCATTGTTTGGTTTTGAGCTATTCATGGCTTGAATTATTCGTTCCTTCTTGAACTAGAAGATCCTTGATTATCAATACTTAATCCTCCCAACTATATTTTTATTTTTCTTAGTATAATGTTGGGGTCGACACCCGTTTCAATCACAATTTCTTCCATTTGATTTGATTTAGTCATTTCCTCCTCCAAGGTATCTATTTGGGATGTTGTTATTCCATATTTCATAATCAGTGGCATTCCATTATTATAACAACTGAGAATGACTACGTCATTTGGTCTTCTATCTTCTGGAATCCTAGTCAAGGTTTTATTGAACCTGAGGTGAAATCAGTGAGAAGGGTATGATAAGCAATTGGAGGGAAGAACATATTTAGGAACATATATTCAAGGTCATTAAATGATAAAACTGATCTATTGGGCAATGTTCTATTCCATTCATACTCTCTTCCTGATAAGGTTTGAAGAAACAAGCTTACCATGACATTGTCATACTCAACACAGTGAAAATCACAAACATCAAGAAATAAGTTCAGATGCCTCTTTGCATCGATTGCTCCATCTCCAGAAAATTTCTTTAGGGTGCCCTTAGGGAGAACATGGAGATCATGCTACTCACCTATAATATTTAGAGGGAATCTATTATCCTCCTTCTATTTTCAAATACCGGTTTTCCTTGATTTCTTGCAGCGTCTCTTCCACCTCCTTATCTCTCCTTATGATGCTTGTCTCGAGGTTTTTCATTTATTTTTTCCATATCTGGAGAGATTCCAGGGATATTCTTTTCACTTCTAAGAATAAATATTTGCTTGCTTTTACTTCTGGTAATGGGTCCTTTGTATTTGTGCATCTTCAATATCGACCGTGTCCTTGTGCTACTCTAGCTAGCCTTTGATTTCTTTGGTCTTGTCACTTGTCTCTCCTTTGTCTCTGGAGGATTTATCTTTCTTCTTCTTGGAATAAGATCTTCTAGCACCTTTCTAAATGTTCCTGGATCTTGATTGTTTTTTTTTTGTAAGTAAGAGTAATATTATATTAAGATCCTTCGAAGGTCTGAAACATCGGTCCAAAATACAGCTAAGTCCGGGCTACAGTTGCTGGACTGCCCCAGCATGGGGAAACCAGTCCAGCTAGCCCTGTCAGTTCCTTGAGAAAATAAGTCTAAACTTAAACTATCATCAAAATAAAGAGCATTATTTATCCTATCAAGCCTAGTAGCTAAATGAGCAGGCATACAGTAAAATTAGCTAAGTGGCAGGGAGGTTGCCTAGGTAAGGCTCTTCCTCGATAAGCGTGACTCTGTAGTCCCAAGGTTCAGTAGCTGCGCTGGCGTTTGCAAGGTCCTTGCTATCGTCCCTGCGCTCCTCCTGCTGCCCACCTGCTGCCTCTGACATCTGCGCATCGGTTTGTGCCGCTTCAGTGGTATCCTCGGAATGCTCTGTGGGACGGGTGTCTTCCGGGGCGGAGAACAGGGCCTCATGCATAGAGGAGAGAATGTGCATGAAACTGGCCACCTTCCCCTCCGTTGCGTGGAAACGATACTGTAAATCCGCGACCTCTTGCCGAAGCTCGAAAACCAAGTCCTATAGGATGGCCAGGCTCTCTACAAACTGGATTTGATCAATGTTCTCCGGGTAGCAAGGACCTGCCCGCTTGGGTGCAGTGTGAGGAGAAGGATCACCCCAATTTTCCTATGTTTCACCAGGAGGCATTGAGCTGGATGGAAGCTCTGTTGTAGCACGAGAGAGACTCAAAATTGAGATAGGAGCGCGGGGGATAATGGCCAAGGAGCAAGGCTGCGGGGCTCGTAATAAAACAGGGATGGTCGTGGCATGCTGAGGAGGAGAGGAATCATCGAAAGTTGAGTCGGAGGACTGAAATGGAGGTTGTCGAGGCTTCCATGGGGAGCCTCATTTTGGTTTCCCCCTTGGTCGATACCGAGGCATGACGAGCTTATGGCAACGGACCAGGAGAGAGTGAAGCACTGGGTGAAGAGAGAAGACCAGGAAAGGGTGCTGCCAGCGTCGGGGCACTGGGGATGAGCTTTGCTGCACAGGATAAGCCTCTGCTGCCTGCGCACATAGGCGAATGACGAGCAGAATGAGGTGAATGTCGAGCAGCTTCATTGAAACTAGCGGGGAAGCGGAAGGGTCTGGTGCGTTAATGCGCCCTCCCATCGCAATAAACTTGCAATTAAACGTTGGGTACGTTGATGGGCTGCGCCATATGCCCATCACGTGCCCCCATGCCACGCTGCC
>JASDQU011404468.1:7763-41546 GCA_032191745.1 Picea mariana
GGGGGGGAGAGGGAAAGAGAGATGGAGTTAGACAAAGAGAAAGGGAGTGAGTGAGAGGTGGAGAGTGAGTGAGTGAGTAGAGAGAGAGAGGGAGGAAGAGAGATAAGTAAAGAGGAAAAGAGGGGGGGATAGTGGGGAAATGAGAGAGATAAATATAGAGAGAGGGGGAGTGGGGGGGAGGGAGAGGGAGATAAGGGGAGAGAGTGAGTGAACATGTGTGAGAGATAGATAATGGTAGGAGATAAATGGGGGGAGAGAGATAGAGGGAGGGAGGGTGAGAGAGAGTGGGAGAGATGGAGGGTGAGAGAGAGTGGGAGAGAAAGAGGGAGAGAGGGATACAAATTCAATGAATATAGTACACTTTGAGGGGGAAATCTCATTTTACAATATATCCAATTCAAAAGACAAGATAAGATGCTTATACAAATTATTCTTCTTTATTATAAATAGAAGATAAAGTGAACACGATGTAACCTACCATTAAGTCGATGTAATCATAACTAATAAAATAATAATAAATGAGTTTTAGGGCCTTAGGGGAATTAACATAGACCCTCTCCTTTTATAAAATGTTTTCCCTCAAATCTTGTAATTGAGGGTGTTTCTTCCTAAACTACTCATTTTCCCAAGTATATTATTTTGGTGGTGTTGGATGCAGACCTTGTCAGGAGAAAAGGCTATTTTTGGGAAGAGAAGCATGAGAGGAGGAAAGAATAGCTGGAAGGAAAAGAAAAACGTGTAAGGGAAGCATGTGAGGTGTGCATGCAAGGAAGACCTAACGACGCTAGGGTTATTTTTTTTGTAATGTATTGTAATGGTTGATGAGCCAAGAATATAAATAAGTATTACTTAGAGGAAGAGAGGGTCGCCATATGGACAAGGGGAAGAGAGAGAGAGAGAGAGAGAGAGAGAGAGAGAGAGAGAGAGAGAGAGAGAGAGAGAGAGAGGACAAAAGCAGAGAACAGATGGCAGAGAGGTGTAAGAACTGTACTACTCAGTAAGATGGTGAGCTAGGGAAGTAGTGAGCGAGTCTATCCCAAGGGTTAGAACACAGGTTGAGGATCCTAGTGCGATCTAGTCAGCCTCATAGGGATCAAGGAGCCGGTTGGAGAGTGTAAGATCTAAGATTGTAACATGCGCGACATGACATATTACTGAATGATAATAAAGAGATGAGAGCTAGATCTTTGTGGATGTAGCCCAGGAGGGGGTGAACCAAGGTAACACTTGTGTTGTGTGGATGAATGTATGTTTCTTTATTGCTATCAAATGGTGAATGTTAGATGAATGAATCAACTAGTTAGCTCTGGTATTCCACGTGCATGAATAGAATATTTGTTATAACTAGATGTTATATTGAATGAATAAATATTACAAGAAACAACCATAGATATCCACTCATTCCCAAGTTGCAAACACCTAAGTATTGCATCCACCCATAGAGCTATCTTGGGTGAGACTGCATAGTACAATCTGTGTGTTGTGTTTCCTTCTAGTCTACCATAAGGGCCGATAGTTTTAGAGGGATTTTGTTGGGAGATTATTAAATCTGAACCGAGGTCAATCTATGATAGTAAGACAGGATCGGGATAATTGATAAAGGATCCTAAGAAGAATTAGACAAAAACTAACAGGTGGCATATTCTTCAACTTAATTAGGTTCTCCATAAAGGTTCTATTTCATAGAGATATATAATTTCTATATATAAATTTTTTTGGTTCAATAATCAACTTCCCTTCTTGATCTAATTCTATAAATTTTGTCTGCACTGGCACAAGTTGTCCCAAAATGTTTTCCAAGAAAGATACATGAAGAACCTTATGAATGAAAGAAGAAGAAAAACCTAACTCATACATCACTTGTCCAATCTTGCGAATAATATTGTAGGTTCCATAAAATTTTGGAGCTAATTTCTTATTCTTGTTTTGTTGTGTAATAGATTTATTATAAGTTTGTAGTCTAAAAAATACCCAATCACCCTATTCGAATTGTATCTCACTTCTATGTTGATCTTCTTGATGCTCCATCCCGATTTGTGTCATTTGAAGGTTTTCCTTAATAATTTTCAAACTCTTTAGTCGTTTCCATATGTGACCCTATTTCCTCTACATTGGAATGTTCATGTAAAAAGTATGAGATACTAGGAGCTGGATATCCATAAAGGGATTCAAATGGGGACACATTAATAGATTCCTAATAGGTTGTATTATACCACCATTCTTCTAGAGGAAGCCACTTCACCCATTTAGATTGCTTGTCTAAAGAATAACAATGCATATAACCTTATAAACATTTGTTAATTGTTTGTATTTGACCATCTATTTGTGGATGATATGATGACCTCATATCTAGTATTTTTCCACTCATCTTCCATAATTATTTCCAAAAATTTCCTATGAATTTTGGATCTTTGTCACTTAAAATTACGTTAGGAAATCTATGAATTCTATGAATTTCCTTCATGAAAACTTCGTCAATTTGACTTGCCATACATGTACCTTGAATTCCACAAAAATGTGCATATTTTGTGAGTCTATCCATGACCACAAAAATGGCATTCTTACCTTATAATTTTGGTAAACCTGTAATGAAATCCATTGATATCTCTTCCCATATTTGATTAGGTATTTGTAAAGGTTGAAATAACCCTGAAGTTTTTATTGTTTCTCTATTTCTTTGCAAAACTTTATATTATCTTACAAATTTTGAATGTCTTTCTTCATTCCTTCCCAAAAGAAATATTCTTTTATCCTTTCATATGTTTTAAGAAACCTTGAATGTACTACCATTAGAGAATCATGAGAATCCCTTACTATGCGTTTCTTCAAATTTGATTGGGGGAATAAAAATATTCTCCCCTTGTAACGAAAAATATTTCTCTTCCACTCCCAATCTTCCATACAGTTCATCCCTTCCTTTATGTTAGAATATTGAGACGTATGAATAAACATACAGTAATATTAAACAGAAGAACCTTACTATTTTATCCTCCTATCCATACAACAACAAAAAATTAATCATTAAAAGAAAGGGACAAGAGAAAAAAGAGTACACCGGGACATGGTAAAACCCCAAAATGAGGAAACATCCATGAGAAGGTATTCTCTTATTTATTCTTCAAAAATATCCAATATTACACTTGAGCTCCCACACATCACACTCCATATTCACGTCATTCCAATGTATATGATCACTATTTGATCCTTCATTACAATGTACCTCATGGGTCTCTCTTATCTCTATTATATACCAAGATGTATGGATGAATTACATCCCATAATACATGTGGGATAAATGTAATTTCACCTCTTTATATAATGAATGGTAAAAAGAGTATATTACTTCATGATGTGCGTGGGACAATGCTTTTAAATAAGAGTAGAAATTATTTCCTTCCAAATTAATACATTCCAACAATACCACACAAGTCATCATTGTGAAGTTTCATGGAAACTTGTCACACAGAGAATCTAGCTAGTAGAAAATATCACATAAAGCTTGGGAGAGAGAAAGAGAGACAAGCTTGAGAGAAAGAATGAAAATAATTGTATTCAATAATGAGAAAATATTAAAAATACACATGACATAATATACATGAGAAAAATAATGCACCATATATAGTGATCTAGATAGATGTGAGGACTAACTGGAAAACTCTGGAGTGAATTTCCACATAGTCCTAGTTAATTAGCCATGAGATCATCAATTAACTAACTAATCAAAAGTGGAGTGAGGAGATAATTTATCATTAACATGTGTGGCACCTTACTAGTGATTATCCCAAGGTAAGTGCACCCTCATGGTGATGATATCAAGGTATGCATGCAACACTTGGTGATAAAACTGAGGTGTCCATGCAATACTCTACTCCACTAGTCTAACTGAGGTGTAAATGACTCAATATTGAAGAGGATGTGCCACCCACATCTAGGGGATAATATTCTCATATAGGGGAGAATATTTCTAACCAGCGGTGACCTCAACATAAGCCAGTCCACCTAAGAAAAGAAATATTAGGTGAGTGTGTAATATCTCCAACACCCCCCCTGAACACTACTAGGGTGTAAATGATGAATGGGTCGCGACAACCAAGGCCATGTTAGGTACCGATTGTACAATGCATATAAGAATGAAACACTAAAATTAGAGGAAAGAGAGAAAACCTCATGGGAAAACCCCCATTAAAGTACAATGCATAAAAAATGAAGAAACAAGAAAGGAAGTTTATAAGCAACTGTGTCCTTCACTCTAAGACTATCACGCAAAAGGTGGAACTTTTGCTTAGTAAATTTCTTGTTGAAGATGTATGAAGTATTTTCGGTAGATGGATAGTACTACAAATTGATGATCCTAACATGTACCAACTCTCTGATGTAATGCATATGGATCTCTGTGTGTTTGGTCCGTTTTCATTGCATTGGGTCTTTGCAAAACTTGAGATTTATATGATTTTCACACCAAATGATATTCAAATGATGAAACTGGATGCCAAGTTTAGTGAGGAAGTTTTGAAGCAAAACTTCCTGAACAGTGACGTTGACTACTCCTTCGTACTCATCCTTTAACGACTACAAAGCAATTGCTTATTATTTGTTTCTTGACCAACAGATGGACCAGAACCCAAATAGATGGGACTAGAACTTGGACGTGGACTTGTGATATGTGTTATCGCCAACCCAACTTGAATCTATGAATCCCATGATATACAATGCACAACATGTTGCATAGTGGATCCCATAACTAGTGGTGTCATGAACATATATGAGGATGCACTTGGAATCCTTCCAGTGTAGCTCATGCAACTCTTACATGTACCTGAAAACTTCCCCTACTGCATATGAGAGATTCGGTCAGGTGTGGGTGAGATATAGAATGCTCCCCACAAGTTGTCGACGCAAGTTGTTTTCCACCAATGGTGTATCCCTGCCATCCTCAAGATGTACCCCAGACAAAAAAGGTGTGCTTTCCAACTTGTAGTCAGTCATGTGGAATCTAACCAAGAGACGCCTGACATACTTAGTTTGAGATAGCTTGATTCTTGAATCATCCTGACTGATATCGATACCAAGGAAATAGTGTAGTGGACCCATGTCCATCATAGAAAACCTATCATTTGAAATGTCTTTGACTGTGACAATTTTTGAGGCCAAACTTCATGTGATCAGGAGGTCATCAACATATAGAAATAGGATCAACAAGTAATATGAGGTTCACAACATGTAGATGTTCATATCTGATTTACATCTAAAAAAATGTTGAGAAATAAAATAAGCATCCATCTTTTCATACCAAGCTCTAGGTTCCTACTAGAGTCTATAGAGCAAATTTTTCAGTCAGCATACTAAGAATGTGTTTTGTATGAACCCATGTGGCTAATCCATGTAAATATCCTCTAAGATATTCTCATGAAGAAAGGAATTCTTCACATTCATATGGTGAACTTACACCCCCTAGTTGTTGCAATGGTAAGGGCCAAATAGATGGATTCCATCTTTTCTACTAGAGTAAATCTCTCATCATAGTATATCCCATGGATTTGCTGAAACATTTTGGAAGCCAATCTTGCCTTGTACCTTATCACCTTTCCATTTGTTTCCTTCTTGGATTTGTAGACCCATATTCATCTGACAAGATTCTTGAATGAAGGAAGCAGAGCCATATCCCAAGTCTAGTTATCGAGGAGAGAGTTGTACTCCTCCTGCACAAAAAATTCCCATAAGGGATTTCCTATAGCCTTTGCATAGGTCTGTGGGTCTAAAGCTAGAACCATGTAGCAATGCATAGGAATCAATGGTTTAGTAGCTGCAATTTTATGAGGAGGATCCTCAAACTGGAACATCATCCTCCTATGATCTACTGTATCCCCCACAAGGTCACCTGCTTCCTGTAGGGGGGTTTGTTCCCACTTGGGTATGTATTATGGATCATCATCTGCATGATCATCATTGGCATGCTCATCATATTTCGAATTAGATTTGGATATTATATACTGAATTAGTGGACTCATCATCTCCGATATCTGGTGTAGGTGGAAGTACCGAGGTCTTTACATGCAACTCCAATGGTGCATGCAAGGGACTTTCCTAAAAATTGAAACTTTGCTCAATAATTAGATTATCCATTGATGGAACAATCAGTCGATAACCCTTCACAATGTTAGGATATCCCAAAAATATGCATGTGATACTCTGTTGATCTAATTCTTTTCCATTTTCAGAGGGTATGCGAGCCCATGTGCAAGATCAAAATACTCATAAGTGGAAGACTTCCAAATTTTTTTCACTCTATGCCTCAAAGGGAGTCCTTTCTTTAAAATATCTGTGAAGAGATATGTTCTAAATGTAGTTAGCATAGTTAAGTTCCTCAACCCAAATCTTGTGGGGTAGAGACCTTGCATGAAACACACAAGTGGCCATCTCTTTTAGGGATCTTCTTTTCCTCTCGGCTACTCCATTTTGTTGCAAAGTGTAAGGTACTGTATGTTGCAGTTGTATACTATCCTCTAAACAAATATGTTGGACATATCAGTTCACATATTCCCCCCCATTTTATGTGAGGAGGATTTTGATCTTCCTCCTGGACTGAGTCTCTGCATGAGCTTTGAAGTCTTTAAGATGCTAAAAAAATTTAGAATTTTTCCTCAGAAAATACACCCAAGTGTATCATGAGAAATCATCGATAAATGTAAGCACATACCTCTCCTTGTTGATGGATGGATCTATAAAGGGTCCCATTAGATCATTGTGGATGAGTTCCAAAGGATAGGATTCCCTCTAACCCTTCCCTTTTTCAAACTTCTCTTGAGGATGCTTGCTCAGAACACATCTTTTACAAAATCCTCTAGAAAAGTGAATGTTGGGAAAGCCTATGATCATTTCATGTTGGCTAAGTTGTTGCATGTGTTAGCAATATTTCTTCTCTCGGGATTAGGCGTACCCAGGTCTACAGTTTGCACGGGAAGTACCCGAGCATAACATGAGAGAATCCCATTTTTTAGAAGCAAGTCAAGCGAGCGGGCGAAGTCTAGCCATCGGCGGCTGAGATCCATCCATAGAAGCGGATCGACGGCCATCGGGTTTTTGGGGCCGACCAGTTGCCCAGGGTTTAGCAAGGGGAAGCGCCATGGGTCAAAATGAATCTGGACCATCCGATGTCATTGGGACAGGTGGAAATCCTGTCGGCATATCGCAGATCGAGGTTTCGAGGAGCAGGCACCCCTCGTCTCATGCATTTTGAAACCCCCGAACCCCGATTTTTCGATAGCGCCCAGGATCATGCCCATGGTTCTGGCGCCTGGTCGTAAGAGAATAGGCCTGGAGGAGGGGCGTTTATGTTTGTCATTTGGCCACTCGGGCCCTGAAGCGTCGAGCTAAGTCTCAGAAGGAAGGCATTGTGATGCTCCAGATGCCGATTCAACGTGAGCTAAATCCCAGTACCTGCTGGAGATTAATGAAGAAAAGAGAGGGTGGCTTAAACCTCACCTCGCTCATTTATTACAGAGTATGGAGGTCCCGACTGAAAGTCTGCCCGAGAGGGTCCCCTGTACCATTTATCCTCAGGGAAGCCACGCCGAGTCTTCAACTCGCCAGAAGAACCTGCACACGCCAAGTCAACATTCAAAGGGTTCAGCTACCTCTGGCATGGGCCATGCCGAATTAAGGTAGTGTATGACAGAGCAATGTAGGCTAGATTTGATTGAGGCGACACCATCCATTAAAAGTTTTGAGACGCCTCTGCTGGGCGAAAAGAAGGGGAGAGTATATGTAGGCATTTTTGCCATTTTGTAAGCATCGATGGTTGAGCAGAGCTCCCTACTGTAATGTTTTAACAACTATTCTAGCTTTCAACTTATGCACCTGTATATGAGATTTCTTGTTTTATGATAGACAGTTCTTCTTACTCTGTCTAATTTTCACCTCATGCTAAGAGGGTTCATGAACAACTGACTCGTGCGAATTATTGCAGTTATGTTATGATAAAAGATTTATTATTACATAATTGTGTCCTCTGGCTTTGCGTTTGAATGTAAGCCGATATTGTGTTTAAATGCCTTCTTCTACAATTTGTTAGAAACCTGCTATTTATAATAGACCTCCACTTTTCTCATGTATAAGTCTTCCACCTGTTCACCCTTTACTACAGCTCACTATCTGAAATTTACGCAAGACCTCACTTGCTCATGCATACCTGGCCTGGTTTCAGAGTTGGAACGCTATTGTTTTGAGTTTCCCTCCATTAGATCACCCATATATAAACAACCGTGACATAAAACTGATGGGCATCGGGCTCTGCTCCTGCTAGCAATCCAGGAGTGACTTCTGTCGCCAACATTTCTGGCGCCATTCCCGGGGACGAAGTTGAATATTTTCCCCGGGATTGACGACAACGATTAACTGATTCTGAAGGTGCATCAGATATTAGAATTATCAAGATTGCTGCTGTGCACCTGGCGAATCCATTGTGACGACTCCGCTGGGGAGAACCTACTCTATCAATTGTGGCTTTCAGAGGCAGACACACATGGTCTCATCCACAACTGCCCCTAGCTACACCTGAAACTGATCCAGAGGTGGTTCTCAGAAAAGGAAAGGCCCATGAAGAAGAAGCTTCCACCGCCGAAACAGCTAATCTGCCATCTCCTTCTGTAAGAACTTCATTTTCTCCTCCTCAGTTTTTTAATAGACCTCCTTCAGAAGTTTCCCGTTTCCTGAATTTTGGGAGTGTTCCTGCTGAGTTTTCCCCTCCTGGTCTGGGATTGGAGGGAGAAATCCTTGTCACTCGCCTCTCCTCTGAAGCTGTACCTTGGCGTAGACCCAGGACCATAGAAGATTTCCCCACTCCTGCACAAGGAGGAGCACCTGCTGACTTGAACTCATTAGCTTTCTCCTTAAATCCTCTCTTGTTTCCCACTCCCATTAAGAACTCATCCCTGGTATCCACGTTTCGAGTTCCTTCTCCTTCGAGTTCCCCTTTACATAATATCCATATGGCCGGAGAAAATCCCCCTATGACCGCAATGGAGGCCATCATAGCCGCTAGGTATGCTCCTCTTGTCTTACCACAACTTCTTAATGCCCTCCCACCAGATGCATACCTAAAGCAGCTGCCCAAGTTTACAGGCGAGGGGGACATAGCCGTTGAAGAACACCTAGCAGCCTTTTATACTTTCGCGGATGATAATGTTATCATGCACGCAGACGTATGGATGAGAATTTTTGTCCATAGTCTCCAAGGAGAGGCTAGAAAATGGTTCAAGGCCCTGCCTCTTGGATCTATTGATGGGATCGAAGCTTTAGATAGTACCTTTTTGAGACAGTGGGGAGATAAAAAAGATTTCATGTACTACATGATAGAGTTTGGGTTGTTGAAGAGAAAGGAAGGAGAGTCTGTCTCTGACTTCTCCAAGAGATTTAATAAAATGTACAATAGAATCCCTGTTGAGATAAAACCCTCCGAAGCCTCTGCAAAGATCACTTACTCCAGTGCTTTTGATCCTGATTTCTACCTATTGCTAAGGGAGAGAAGAGCTGCTACACTGGCCCACATGTAGGATGCGGCCGTGGAGGTAGAATCTAACATATTGGCTGTCAACCGACTCAGGAACGCAGGTGATAGAAATAAGTCCAAGAATAGGCCTGAAGCTTCCTCATCCAGTTCCTCTCCCCTGCCTCATCAGACAGATGAGATAGCTAGAGCACTAAAATCGCTTTTTGCCAAGATGGAAAGGTGGGAATTAGAGGGGAAGCCCATGTACAAAAATCCCCAGAACACTGATAATAGAGGTTTAAGACGACCTACTAACAATATGCCTCAGGTTTTCCTGAGGGAACAAAGGGGAAAGGATAGAGAAGATCAAAGGGTTCAAACCCCCCTCCAAAACAACCTAGTTGATCATGAGGAAAGATAGGAGATAGACGAGTTCGGCCTTGAAATTCATTGTATTGAAGAAACTCCCCCTTTTCCCCATTTGACGCAGTCCGCATATGAAGAATCCCTGATGAGCGCTCAAATTCATGAGTTGGGGAAAGAGCAAAGGGCCGGTCACACTTCTAACAGATATAATCTCAGGTCGAGAAGGAAAGAAGGAGACTTTGACAGCCCAGACCAGCCCCTCATAGCATAAAGGCCTACTAGATCTGCAGCAGCTGCTACTAAAGATAAAAGAGCTCAGAGTGCTTTGCCAGCAGTCAAAGAACCCATCACCGAGGTAAGGGACGCTTCTAAGCCCATTCCATCCTTTAATTTTGAACATGAAATTCAAAAGATCAGGATCCTCATCCCCCTCTCAGAGCTAGTTAAAAATGAAGATTTTAAGAGATCCCTCTCCAAGCTGCCACAATCCGAGTCCCCCCATCCTCCCTCCAACTCAGTAAACCTTCAAGATGAGAAGCCAGCCGTCATCTTAGGCCCCATGGTAGAAGACAAAGATGACTCATCCCCTCCCTTCTACACATCCCTGAACATACATGATAAAGTGCTGCATAACTGCCTCATGGATTCAGGGGCTTCCCATAACCTTATGCCAAAAATAGTCATGGAAGAATTGGGACTGGAGGTGACAAAAACTTATCATGATTTATATTCTTTCGATTCAAGGAGAGTGCAGTGTCTAGGAGTCATCAAAGACCTGGTGGTTTCCCTGTTTCAGCTTCCCATGAAAAGTGTGGTCATGGATATTGTGGTAGCCGACGTTCCCCCCAAATTTGGTATGCTATTGTCTAGATCATGGATTAAAAATCTTGGAGGGACACTACAGATGGACCTCACATACGCCACCATTCCGGTCTTCGGAGGGGAACAAAGGAGGTTATACAGAGAATCCCAGCTAGCCTATATTGTCAGTGATGAAGCAGACCCCACCAATCACCCCATCTTTTCACTTGACACCGACTTGGGGTCTAGTTTGCTGCAGCTTACTGATGCCCCTGAAAGCTCTTTACTAATCAGAAAACATCCCAGCCCTGATCATCCGATTTCCCCTCAAAGCCCCTGTGTGTGGAAGATGTTTTTTGACAGAGCTTCTTCTAGCGAAGGCGCTGACGCCAGAGTGGTTTTATATCACCTTGTCAAGAAGCCATCTCCCTGTCATACAAACTGGAATTCGAAGCCACCAACAACGTGGCAGAGTATGAAGCTCTTGTTCTAGGTATGAGGGCCGCAAAGGAAATGGGAATTAAAGAGATAGCAATATTCGGAGATGCTGAGTTGATTATTTAGCAGGTAAGGAATTCTTATCGTGCCAATAATCCCCGGCTCAGAAATTATCGAAATGAAGTATGGGACCTTATTGATAATTTCTTCTTGGATTTTAACATTTCTTTCATTCCGAGGGGAGAAAATACTTTGGACGATTCTTTAGTTGTCTCAGCTAGTATGCTCAAATTTCCTCTGCCGCCTATGGTAAAAAATGATGTTGATATGAGATATAGGCCCTCGGTGCCGGACAATGTCAAGCATTGGAAGGTGTTCGAGGATGATTCAGAACTCGAAAGGTTTCTCAAATCAGTTGATGAATTTTCTGCGGTACACATTGATCAAGATCCAGATCTAGAAGGCGACCCTCACCCTGAGGTGTTTTTAAACAAAATTGCTAATCATTGGATTATCCAGCTGCCTAGCAATCACATCCCGAGAGGACTAGTCCCCTTAGAGAGACTGTTCGATGGGAACGATGTGGCAGTAAAGGGAAAGGTCTCGAATGAAGATGTTGATATAGCCGAATGCAACATTGGCACGCAGGAAGAGCCCAAGTTTGTCATATTATCAAGCAGCCTGACCAGTGAACAGAGGGCCAAGTACACAGAGTTGCTGAGAGAGTTTTCCGATGTGTTCGCTTGGACCTACAAAGACCTCAAAACATACGACACATCTGTCATTGAACACAAAATCCCGTTGAAGGAAGAAGCTAAGTCGTTCAGGCAAAAGCTGAGACAGATAAATCCCATGTTGCTGCCGGTCATGGAAAAGGAAGTCAAGAAGCTATTAGATGCACAGATCATCGTCCCCTTGAGATATTCTGAATGGGTGGCCAATTTGGTTCTGGTAAGGAAGAAAAGAGGAGAAATCAGGCTTTGTGTCGATTTCAGGAATCTAAATAGAAGCTCGAAGAGGGACAATTACCCACTACCTAAGATGGAACACATACTGAAAGGGTAATTGGTGCATCTAGGATATCTATGATCGACGGGTTTTCCGGCTATAATCAGGTATCGGTCATTCCTGAGGACAGAGAAAAAACGGCCTTCACAACTCCTTGGGGCACCTTCATGTATGCGAAAATGCCATTTGGGTTTATGAATGCAGGAGCAACATTTCAGCGAGCCATGGATATAGCCTTCATCAGAGAAAAAGACCAGTTCATAGTGATCTACCTAGATGACATCACGGTCTTCTCCAGGTCTGATAAAGAGCGTTGCTGTCACTTAAGGAAGGTTTTCTTGAAGTGCCAGAGATTTGGACTTTCCCTAAATCCCAAGAAGTCCCCGTTCGCTATGATGGAGGGCAAGTTGCTAGGCCATATCGTATCGGAGGAAGGAGTAAGAATTGATCCCAGCAGAGTGGAGGTGATTCGAACCCTGTCACTTCCCAGGTCTAAAAAAGAGGTCCAGGCATTTCTAGGAAAGATTAACTTCCTGAGGAGATTCGTCTCAAATTTTGCTGAACTGGTAAAACACATCACAACAATGCTCAGAAAGGGAAACGAAGTGAAATGGACCGCTGAGCCCCGGGCGTCTTTTGACCGAATAAAAAAGGCATTGACTGAGGCACCTGTGCTAATCAGTACTGATTATTCCAAGGATTTCCTGATTTTTTCTTTTGCTTCCTGTGATACAGTGGCGGCAGTCTTACTTCGGAAAAATGATGAAGGGCGTGAGCAGCCCATCGCCTTCTTCAGTAGGGTGTTAAGAGATGCAGAGAGAAGGTATGAAATCATGGAGAAACAGGCCTATGCCTTAGTGAAATCTATCAAAGATTTCAGGGTCTATGTCTTGCATTCAAAAGTAATAGCATACGTTCCTTCAGCTTCCGTGAAGGACATCCTTGTACAACCCGATGTAGATGGGAAAAGAGGCAGATGGATCCTGACTGCAACAAATTATTTCACCAAGTGGATAGAAGCTGTCCCCACCAGAAGCGCATCACACAAAGTAATTATCAGCTTCCTGGAGGATATCATAGTCCGATTTGGCTGTCCCAGCAGGATCGTCACCAATAACGTTGCGTCTTTCAAATCTGAACCTCTAATTAAGTTCTGTGAGTAGTTCCAGATCTCGCTAATTCACTCCACCCCCTACTATCCCCAGGGCAATGGTTTAGCGGAATCCTCTAACAAAAGACTGATAAAGATCATCAAAAGATTGTTAGAGGATAACAAAAGAGCCTTGGATTCAAAGTTGAAATTTGCTCTGTGGGCCGATCGTGTCACAACGAAGAAGTCTCTAGGCACTTTGTCATTTCAACTAGTCTACGGAGAAGAGGCGGTTTTCCCTACTCAGCTCGCCTTACCTGTGGAAAAGTTCTTTCAAGACTACGAGGGAGAACCAGATCATATGATCAGAAGAATTCATCAGATAGTGGAAGTGCAACAGATCAGAGAACAAGTGAAGGACGCAGCTTATAGTCATCAACAGAACATCAAACAGGCTTTTGACAGAAGGGTCAAGAAAAAGGAGTTGGATATCGGGGATTTGATATTTAAGTGGGACGCACCCAAACAGGATAAAGGCAAGCACAACAAGTTTGACGCCCTCTGGATCGGCCCCTTCAAAATCTCTGAGATTTTCTCCAACAACACATACGGGTTGTAGGATCTGGAGGGTGAAGAGGTTTTCAACAGCCCAATGAATGGGCATTTTCTGAAAAAATGTTTTATTTGAGGCTTAGACGGCTCCTCTGTTTGTAAATATTGTCCTTTTTACCTTTGTGTATTTTTTTTTTACATGTTTTCGGCTTAATAGGTGACTCCATAGCCCAATAACAAGGCACTGAAGCTGCGGAAGGAGTTCTTAGAGCATCGCAGGGACGACTCTATCCCCCATGGAGCCTAATGTTAGCGATATTTCTTGTCTTGGGATTAGGAGTACCCAGGTCTGCAGTTTGCACGGGAAGTACCTGAGCATAACACGAGAGAATCCCATTTTTTAGTAGCAAATCAAGCGAGCGGATGAAGTTTAGCCATTGGCGGCCGAGATCCATCCATAGAAGCGGATCGATGGCCATTTGGTTTTCGGAGCCGACCAGTTTCCCAGGGTTTAGCAAGGGGAAGAGCCATGGGTCAAAATGAATCTAGATTGTCCGATCTCATTGGGACAGGTGGCAAGCCTGTCGACATATCGCATATCGAGGTTTTGAGGAGCAGGCACCCCTCGTTTCATGCATTTTGAAACCCTCAAACCCCGATTTTCCGATAGCGCCCAGGATTAGGCCCATGGTTCTGGCGCCTAGTTGTAAGAGAACATGGCTGGAGGAGGGGCATTTATGTTTGTCATTTGGCCACTCGGGCCCCGAAGCGTCAAGCTAAGTCTTATAAGGAAGGCATTATGATTCTCCATATGCCGATTCGACGTGAGCTAAATCCCAGTACCTGCTGGAGATTAATGAAGAAAAGAGAGGGTGGCTCAAACCTCACCTCACTCATTTATTACAGAGTATGGAGGTTTCGACCGAAAGTCTACCCGAGAGGGTCCCCTGTACCATTTCTCCTGAGGGAAGCCACGCCGAGTCTTCAACTCGCCAGAAGAACCTGCACACGCCAAGTCAACATTCAAAGGGTTCAACTACCTCTGGCACGGGCCATGCTGAATTAAGGTAGCGTATGACAGAGCAATGCAGGCCAGATTTGATTGAGGTGACGCCATCCATTAAAAGTTCTGAGACGCCTCTGCTGGGAGAAAATAAGGGGAGAGTATATGTAGGCATTTTTTCCATTTTGTAAGCATCGATGGTTGAGCAGAGCTCCCTAGTGTAATGTTTTAACAGCTATTCTAGCTTTCAGCTTACGCACCTGTATATGAGATTTCTTGTTTTATGACAGACAGTTCTTCTTACTCCGTCTAATTTTCACCTCATGCTAAGAGGGTTCGTGAATGACTGACTCGTGTGAATTATCGCAGTTATGTTATGATAAAGGATTTATTATTACATAATTGTTTCCTCTGGCTTTGCGTTTGAATGTAAGCCAATCTTGTGTTTAAATGCCTTCTTCTACAATCTGTTAGAAACCTACTGTTTATAACAGACCTCCACTTTTCTCTTGTATAAGTCTTTCGCCTGTTCACCCTTTACTACAACTCACTATCTGAAATTTACGCAAGACCTCACTTGCTCATGCATACCTGGCCTGGTTTCAGAGTTGGAATGCTATTGTTTTGAGTTTCCCTCCATTCGATCACCCATCTATAAACAACCGTGACATAAAACTGATGGGCGTCGGGCTCTGCTCCTGCTAGCAATCCAGGAGTGACTTCCATCGCCAACAGCATGTATTTAAGTTTATATGACCAAATATCTCATGCTATAATCTACTATCATTATCAGCATGTGTCAATAGTAAACAAGAGTAATATTTATCAATAAAATTATTGAATGTATACAAACGAGATTGGTGATTTAGCTCAGCAAAAAAATTCTTTGAGTTATCATGCATTTCATATATGATTAATGAATTAGGTTTGAACTCCACCCTTTTTCTTGTGCCAGAATGTGTTATCTAATAAACAAAGAGTAGATTCATGGAAATCTTTGGAACATGCAATATGTTCTCAAAACTTCCATGTTGTATTTATACCCTCCCTTTTCCAGTGACCTCAACTGGGGTATCATCTCCCATGAAGATGGTAGGACCCGTGCATGCAGTGATAAAAGACAAAAAACATTCCAAGGATACCATATGATGGGATAAGACTGGATCTAGAATCCATGCATCATGAGAGGAATGAAAACAAATTAAATAATAAGAGTTACCTTGTTTTGTTGATGCCTGATATTCTGACTTCTTCTTTGAAGATTGAAGAATGTGTTCCCCAAGGTTATTTTTCTGAAGTATCTACACCATCAAATCATTTTTTTTCTTCATGCATGATAATTTGAGATGAAATTTGTAGTTGCAGTAACCACATTTACACTTCCATTTATTTCCTTTTCCACCTTTGGAGCCAAAGGAATCGTCAAAGGGGATTTCCTTCCTTCTTGTGTTCAGAATGCACCTTTCCCTTTCCTTTTTACTTATTTTTTGGATTGTTGTGTTTCTTCTCTCATGCATAAAAAGTTCATGCACATTGGGTCCCTTTATTATCCCCATCTTAATGAGCTTATCTTCCTCATGCATTAGGGAATAAATAAATTGATCTAATTTCAACATTTTCTAGGTTTCTTCTAAATTAAAATATCATTGTATGGAATGTTGATATGAACAAAACATACTTCAGACCAACTTTTGACAAAATATAAAGGGTCAATCAATTATGTGGAGTTTATTTGTCAGCACCACATCTCTTTAGATGAAAAAAAAGAAAATTTAACTTCATAAAGAAGTCTTGGATATCGTTAAAATTTCTTGGATCTAAGGAATTTAGCTCTACCTCGAGCATATGGCCTCTCATTTCATCTTGATTTCCAAAGAGATCCTCCAACTTTTTCCAAAATTGATCTAGTGTGGTACAAGCTTCAATGTGAAACAAAAGCTCAGGGGACATAGACATACAGATAAGGCCGTAGGACTCATTCATGTGGCTGAGATACCTTTTATTCTTGATAGATGATTTTGGATCCACCTCTATAGCTATTGTAATCCAATACAATCTTATATATCTAAGCTGATGTAGAATTTTTAGCTTCCACTCGAAATATTTATGAGTAGTGAAAAGAATTGATGGTGAGTACTCCATCATTTATGACTGCATCTTCATCATGAACCTACAAATAAAATTATTATAAAATTTATCCTAGCAACAAATCTCCGATACCATGTGAAGTCTCCTAGAAACTTGTCACATAGAGAATCTAGCTAGTAGAAAATATCACAAAAATCCTGCGAGAGAGAAAAGAGAAACAGAGACAAGCTTGAGATAAAGAATGAAAAAAATTGTATTCACTAACGAGACAATAGTAAAAATACACATGATATACTCTACATGATCAAACTAATGCTTCATAGTAGTGATCTAGAGAGATGTGAGGACTCACTGACAAATCTTGGATTGAATTGGCACCTAGTCCTAGTTAAGTTCCCATGTGATCATCATTTAACTAACTAATCACAAGTGGAGTGAGGAGATAATACACCATGCACATGTGTGGTTCCTTGTTGGTTATTATCCCAAGGTAAGTGAACCCTAATGGTGATGATACAAAGGTATGCATGTAACACTTGGTGATAGTACTGAGGTAGCGATGCAAGACTCCACTCCACTAGTCTAATTGAGGTGTAACTAAATCAAGACTGGAGAGGATGTGGAACCCTCATCTAGAGGAGAATATGTTACAATATTGTTCTCGTTTACCATAGACAATTATACACCATTGTCACCCAACCATAGGAACAAAGCCACCCCTAAGCACCTTAACCTTTGCTAGATAGAATGATTCTGGGAAGCCACACTAAAACCAATAGATAAACCAAGAGAATGCACCTTATTCAAGGTAGTGCACAAGTAAGAGTACCAAAAAGGAGGAACAAAAGTGTGTTTCACCATTGCATCTATTGTTGCTCCTCTTCTAGACTTGTGCACTACTTCTGCTTCTACTACACTTCTAATATATGTGCACCAACTGAGTGAGTGTGTGTTTTTCCAAATGAGCTAAAGCACCTTCTATTTATACTAATATGGCCAGGTTAACATGTGTCTCTTCAAGGAGGGATGACCTATCCTTTTCTGCATATAATACTTCAATATTACTTATTCCACTGAGCTGACTTGTCTTCCAAGGTTTTCACACATCTATTTAGGTTTTCACTTGCTTCTGGAATATTCTATTCTAGTCAAATTTATCCATGGAGGTTAATACCTCCCATAACTACTAAAACATCAACACTCCATCTTATCTAGGGAGGTATTTAACCATGATGTTCCCTTTTGGTCTTCATATCCTTGATCACTATTCCATGATCCTTTCGTCATGGTTATTCATACCATGCTATCGGTAGCATAATTACATCACACATGGCTACACCCATGTGGACCTGTCAATATCGTCTAGAGGCCACAACTCGCTAGAGAACACTAGAGCTATACCTCGTAGTGTATGTCACCATCATCGTCATGGGATACACCCACATGACATGATCACCAATGTCATGAGTATAATCATTACTATCATCATTATTCATCCATCTCACATGGCATGGGAAATACCTACATGGTATTATTGACCAATAACATCACCAGAGCTACACAGGCTATCTCATGATCACCTAAATCATATTACGAGAAACAACATCATAGCCATACAGGTTCTCGACTACACTACTAGCTTACCAGACTATCTCACTGGTGTAGAAAAAACTCGACATACCAGACGATGTCACTGGAGTAGCCTACAAATAGACATAAAGCATAAAACTCGACACAAGGCCTATAACTTTGCATGAAGCCTACAAATCATCATGAATCCTATAACTTGGCACAAGGCGTACAACTCAGCATGAATCCTACAACTTGAAACAAGGCCTACAACTCGACATCAAGCCTACAACTTGGCACAAAGGCCTACAACTCATCATGAAGCCTACAAGATCCTTCTTTTAGAATTCTGCCATCAACTCCCTCTAACTGAGAGAATCCTTGAACCACTCTTCCATATATTGCATGCTCCTATGCATATTAAAAAGTATCACGAAACCTTGCTTCTTCCTAATCACTGACTCCCTTTGAATTTTGACTCCCTCCAAGTACTTTCAATTCTTGTTTTCTATGGTAGCCTTCCTGGAGTACATAGGATAACCTTCCCAAAATAGGAACAACAAGAGAAAAAGTATTTCCAATATAATAACATTTTATATAAGAACATATCAATTTCATGGTAATTTATTATAGCATTACCAAGGTTTCCTTCCTGAGAACAAGAACAAGAAATATCTCCTAGAGAAGATGTTAGCTCATATTGTAATCAAGTATAATAAACATTTATATTAATAATATATTCTATTAAGTATTCATTTTTTCCTAGCATTAATAAAATATAAAGGATTGCAATATTTAAGAAGCAATAAAAATATCAAACCTAATATGCAAACCTGGAGTCTCGCTATTGCTCTGCTTGAGTTTCTTTTTCTTTGAAGACAAGTATTATTTCCAACCTAGAGAGTGTGTTGTTCCTTTGAATGTATTAGATCTGAGATCTTTCTGGCTCTACGATTGCTTATTAAACAAAGATCCCTTCTCTTTCCAGAGATTTATATCTACAGTAGTTTTTTTTTTTGTTCTCCTACTCCACGTTCAAGTGTTTGGAAGCTCTAACAATCAAACTCTTCATCCTTTGACGCCTTCTCTTCAGCCTGTGGTTCCATAATTTTGCCCTTTGTTCTTTGCAAGGATGATGTCAATCCTTGTCTTCATGATCTAACAAGAGACCATGATTTTTCTACGCCACTCTTTTTTTATGGAAGAATTCATGATTTTCTTTGACTTTGACTGGTCTTTTTACTTTGACCAGTAAAACCTTGACTTTGACCAGTCAAACTTTGACTTTGACCCAAAAATTCAACTTTGCATTTTTTATGGCTGAGGGAACCAAGAGATGTGTTCTGTTAGGGTGCACTAGTATCTGAGAATTATGCCAAAATATTCATTTAAATTGCCTGAACAATCAGGTTAGGGCTTGTTTCTACTACAAGATCATAAACCCTAGCTGCAACTACAATTGTGCTACAACGAGTTTGACAAAGAGCCGTGGATCTACCTTCCAGTGGTTAGACTGTTTTGAATGTCATGTGGGACCATAACCTATTATAATATTATGCTCATTTACCATAGACAATGCTACACCATTATCACCCAACCATAGGCACAAAGCCATCCCCGAGCACCTTAACCTTTGCTAAATAGAATGATTCTGGGAAGCCACACTAGAACCAATAGATAAACCAAGAGAGAGCACCTTATTCAAGGTAGCGCATAAGTAAGAGTACCAAAAAGGATGAACAAGAGTGGGTTGCACCACTGTAGCTATTGTTGCTCCTCTTCCATACTTGCACACTACTTTTGTTGCTACTGTACTTCTAATATATGCACACCAACTGAGTAAGTGTGTCTTTTTCCAAATGAGATAAAGCACATTCTATTTATACTAATCTGGCGAGGTGAACATGTGTTTCTTGAAGAAGGGATGACCTGTCCTTTTCTGCATATAATACTTCAATATTACTTATTATACTAAGCTAACTTGTCTTCCATGGTTTTCACACATATGTTTAGGTTTTCTCTTGCTTATGAAATATTCTATTCTAGTCAAAGGTTTATCCATGGAAGTTAATACCTCCCGCAGATACCAAAATATAAACACAATATTCTCATCTAGGGGATAATATCTATAAATAGGGGAACCCTCATCTAGGGGAGAATATCTCTAACAAAGGGCGCCATCAACATAGACTAGTCAACCTAGGAAAAGAAATACTAGATGAGTGTGTACAACAATAAATACATATTCCAACAATTTATACATTGTATTTTCCGTCTCATACTATTTTCATTTTTCCATTCAGTGTGTGCTTCTTCCAACCATAATGGAATGGAATACGTAATGGAATACAAACTTGAGGCTTCTTCTATTCTAGAAAGTGAATCTATGACCACATTGTCTTCCCCCTTTTTGTAGGTTATTTCAAAATCAAACCCTTGCATTTTTGCTACCCATTTTTTCTTCTCTTTTGATGAAAATATTTGCTCCAAAAAGTACTTTATGCTATCATGGGATATTCTCGCCAATGGGATATTATCGCCATTTTTTTACTGCATGTAAAATCGTTCTCATTTCATTTTAATATTTATATTTCACCAAGTCTTTTCCCTTTAATTATTTACTTTTGAAAGCCAATGGTATCCCTTGCATAAATACTACTCCATTTCCTTGTCCAAATGCATCACATTTGAATATGAATGGTTTACTAAAATAAGGTGTTGCTAATACAGGTGTAGAAGACATGAGATCTTGTAAAATTGAGAATGACAAGGTAGCCTCTTCATTCTATACAAATTATTTTTTATTCATGAGAGATATGAGTGGGCCTGCAAATGCATGCACAATTCTTAAAAAATTCCAATAATACCTTGTAATACCCAAAACTCCTCTAAGACTCTTGATGTTCTTAGAAATAGATCACTTTGTAATAGATTGAATCTTTTGAGGGTCCACCTTAACCCCTTCCCAATAAACAATATGTCCCAAATACGCTATTTCTTGTTTCCTAAAAGAATATTTGGATCTTTTTATATACAATTGATTGTTCTCAATAATTTGCAGGACTTGATCCACTTGTTTAGTGTGGTATTCCTATGATTTAGTATAGATAAGTATACCATAAAAGAAAACCAACACAAAATTTCTAAGATAGGTTTGAAAAGTTTTGTTCATAAGGATTTGGAGTTTTGAAGGAGAATTAGTCAACCCAACAGGCATGACCAAGAACTCATACTACCGATCATGATTTCTAAAATATGTTTTGTGAATGTCATCTTTTATAAATATGATATGGTGGTATCATGATTTAAAATACACCTTTGTAAAATAAGCCACTCCATGAAGTTCATATAATAACTCATCAATATTTGGAATAGGTAGTTTATTCTTTATGGTGTTTTTGTTTATATCTCTATAATCAAGACACATCCTCCAAGAGTAATATTTTCTTTTCACTATCACTACTAGAGATGAAAATGAACTGATGTTTGGTTGAATAATCCCTGAACACATCATGTCTTGTATTATCTTATCAATCTCCCCCTTTTTTATACTGAGTATATATATATAAGGCCTTTTATTAGGAAGATTACTTCCCATTATCATTTTTATTTTATGTTCATGATATCTAGATAGAGGTATACCTTTAAGAATTTCTTGGAAGACCCAATAATTCTTTTCCAAGGGGCATCTTAATTCCTATGCAATATTTTCATCTTCCTTCTTAACTTCCATAGAACAAAGTTTAACAAAAACTCCCTTGCTACCCTTTTTTATGAGATTTTCCATTCTATGAGAGGTCATGACTTGAGAAGATCCATAATTTAACCATTTAAGTTCATATTGAATTCCTTCCAATTCAAATCTCATGAATAATTCATCATAGTTTGTATAAATTGTACCCAATGTTCTCAACCATTGAATCCCTAGAACAACATCTACACCTCCAATGGGAATGGCATACATTGGGATTTCCAAATTATATTCTCCCATACTTAGTTTAATGTTGTGTAATTTTCCCACACAATCAATACTCCCACCATTAGCAACCAAAACTTGAAAATTTGTCACTGTATATACAAAACAATTGAGATTCTTTACTAATGTTTTGTCAATGAATTTATGAGTACTACCTGAGTCAATGAGCATTATAACCTTTTGATTATTAATGTAACCTGCAATATTCAGGGTTTGTGGTGTTGAAAAACCTCCCAATGTGTGAACATATATTTCACACGTGTCTGAATGAATGTTGTGCACAATTTATTCCTCTATTTCATGATCTTTTAAGTTGAAAATTTATTCCTCATTTATTTGTGTAGATTTCTCCACTTCCTCTTCGTCATTATTTTCCAAGGTGAATAATTTTTTTCTTGACATTTATGCCCTTTTGACCATTTTTTGTTACAAACAAGGCATAGTCCTTTTTCTTCTCTTTTCTCCATTTCCTTCTGTGATATTCGAGTAGGTTGAGGTATGGTTGTATTATGAACCCAAAAATGATGTATGCTTCCTACGTATGCTCCAATGGTAGACTTGTGTGTAGCCTTATTCTTGGCTTGAATACGACGATAAAAATGCATAACTATCATAATATTTTCAGGATGTTTTAGGAAAAGATCATGTTTAATGTCTTCTTTTAATCCACCCATGTAAGATTCCAAAAATGTTCATCACTTATGTCATCCACGCTTGTGGTCAATACTTGAAATTATGAGTTATAATATTCAATATCACCTAAATGATTGGTTCTTGTCAGTTGACTAATGTATTCTTGTTCTCGAACTTTCCCATATTGTTCTTCTAATTCTATTGTAAACAAACCCCAAGTATAATGATAATAAGGGGATTCCTTTAAACTACCCATTGATAACATTGATATGTTTTTATCTCAAAGTTCAAAGTTTCTATGTGAATCCTTTGATAATATTCCATAATATTATGCAGTTCAAAATATTTCTATATTTGGTTCAGCTAGGTAAAGACCCATGTTCCATCAAACTTCCTTAATTCAACCTTGGTTGGAAGGTTCACTCCTTTTGGATACAATCCATAAGTAAATCCATTATTGGAGTTAAATCCCCCTAGAAAATTCTTATTATTAGAAAGTTGTTCAACATGAATACTGCCTTTATTTTCACGAGTCCGTTCAGACACATTATCAATTTTAGAGAACCTCCCATTTATGACTTCCATAATATTCTATTCCATTTGTTCCAACTTTCCATCCATTTTCTGCTCCAACTATTCCATTGTTCTTTTCACCTGTTTTTGTATCTCCTCATTTTCTTCATGAATCATGGAGGATATGTTTAGAGGTTTAACTGGATAAGTAAATTTTGGATATTTCTTTGAAGCAATGGAAAAAGGTTATTGGGTCATGAGGACAAGGTAGTGTTAGGTGTTATAGCTCTCTGAAATATGTGTGGGGTCCCACGATAGTACTTGGTCCAATATCACATGTCACTAACTAAGGAGGCTCAATTGTGCCCTTAGCCATACTACCCGAATATCCAAGCATGAGAGAGTGGTCTCCTTGAGTGTTGTTCTCGTTGTACTATAGAAACAATATGATTGACTAGATTATCTAAGGCTATATTTAGGTACAACCTAAGGGACTTTCTATATACTAAAAGGTATGTGGAAGTGAGATTCCATCTACAAGTAATGTCTAATGCAATACTACTTGAAGGGGTACCAACAAGGGTTATAGGACTTTCCAACCAGATGAAACAATGTGTTTCTAAGCACACAAACCTATGTGTATTTATTGTTTTTATTCTTCCCCAACCATAATTTTACCTACTAAACAACATATCATGTGTTATTTAAAGTTTCCAGAACATGTTTCTAATTTTATTTTTTTTAAATGAGATTGCTAACCACGAAAAAATCTCTTAAAATCACTAGAAAATAACTTGTGCAAAAACCTTAGCTTCTACAATAAATATATCATAAACTAGAATGATTCAAAATATAAAAAAAAATCACTTGTACTTCACTATGTCAACTCGAGATTCTGAAAATTTCAGAGCCTAAAACTTCACTGGAAAAAAAATTATAGCAAAAATTCCAAGATAATTGATTTCAGGATTAGCCACAAACATTATTTTCCATGGACTATATCTATGAAAGTGTATATAAAAAGAACCTGGAATTTTGACCACATATACTATAGCATGTCTACTCAATCTCCATAAAATTTCACTATTTCAAATGTTCCAAAAAAAATTGATAGTCAAAATACCAAGATGACTCGCTTAAAACGAAATTTAGGATGAGTCAAAATCCCTATCTTCCATAGGCTATATCTCCAAAATTATAAAACACAAAACATGAAATTTTTATCAAAGGTACCTTGATATGCATCCTAAGTAACATCCAAAAATTTTCTATCTAAAGAGTCCTCTAAAAAATTTATAGCGAAAATGCCAAGATGACTCGCTTGAAGTAGCAAAACCCTAGGATTGATTCTCCTGATACCAAATGTTATGATTCAATTTCTTAAAAATAATAAAAAAAACAATGAATGCAATCCACTTAGATGGGGAAAACGCTTTTTACAATACACCCAATTCTGAAGACAAGATGATATGCTTATACATATGATTCTCCTTTATTATAAATAGGAGATAAAGTGAGCATGATGTAACCTACCACTAAGCTAACCTAATAATAACTTATAAACTAATAATAAATGAGTGTTAGGGCCTTAACATAAGACCTTAGGGTCCTTAATAAGAAGAGAGAGGGAGGTTTAGAGAGAGGGAGTGAGTGAGTGAGAGGGAGAGAGAGTGAGGGGGTATAGAGAGAAAGAGAGGGAGGAAGAGAGAAAGGTAAAGAGGGAAAGCGAGGGTGATATTGAGAGAGAGAGAGAGTAGGGATGATGGGAAGATTCGACGGGAAAGAGAGAGGAATATGGAGATAAGGGGATAGAGTGAGTGAGCATGCACAAGAGAGAGAGAGAGAGAGAGGGAAAGAGGGAAAGAGGGGGGGATAGTGGGGGTAAGAGAGAGTGAGAATGGAGGATAGGGGTATAATGTTAGAGGGGGACAAATATACCCTTGAGCCCCTACCTCTACTTTACCATTATCCCTCTCTATTCCTAGGAACCTACCTCCACTTGGGCCCTAGCCCCATATACCCCTAGGCCGACACCTATACAAAATCCTTAACCCCCACAACACTCGAGCCCTAAGATCCCTATGCCCATGCCTCTTCCCGGTGGCCCCACAACACCTTCACTTTCATCCTAGTGCCTTAACCACTATCCTATGCCCCAAAGCACTTTCAATACTAAGTCCCCATGCCCTAGTTTCCCTGAAGCCTCTCCAAACCTTTATTCCTAAAGTTACATGGGAAATATAACAATTTTGTTCCCATTGAATTAAGAGTACACACACACTCTTGTGAGAAAAATAAATGAGGTTGGACATTCTAATTGTCTCATTTTGTTACCGAACAAAAGCACACACACACTCTAGAACACATGTGCGCTAAAGCATGCACGCATAGAGTGGACAATGTCCATTTGAGGAGAGCACATTGCTCATACTCTTTCTTTCCCAAAAATGCAACAATTACCCAACACACACATGCAAAAACAACATGAAGTGGTTTTTTTTTTTCTTTTTAGCGTCATTAGTAAGTAAAATTTTGTCTTGGTGTGTAATTGTAGGTAATTTTGTGTAATTGGAAGGAAACTTTTGGAAGGCATTTTTGGTCTTTTGGTGTAATTGGAAGACATATTTTGTCTTGTTGTATAATTGGAAGGCATTTTTTGTCTTTTGGTGTAATTCGAAGGATTTTTTTTTCTTGTTGTATAATTGGAAGCCAACTTTTGGAAGGCATTTATGGTATTTTGGTGTAATTAGTAGGATTTTTTTTCCTCTTGTATAATTGGAAGGAACTTTTGGTATTTTGGTGTAATTGGAAGACATTTTTTGTCTTATTGTATAATTGGAAGGCATTTTTTGTCTTGTTGTATAATTGGAAGGAAAGTTTTGGAAGGCATTTTTGGTCTTTTGGTGTAATTGGAAGGAATTTTTTGTCTTGTTGTATATTTGGAAGACAAATTTTGGAAGGCATTTATGGTGTTTTGGTGTAATTAGAAGGCATTTTTTTTTCTAGTTGTATAACTGAAATGAAACTTTTGGAAGGCATTTTTGGTCTTTTTGTGTAATTGGAAGGCATTTTTTGTCTTGTTGTATAATTGGAAGGGAACTTTTGAAAGTAATTTTGTCTTATTGTATAATTGGAAGGCATTTTTGGTCTTTTGGTGTAATTCGAATGCATTTTTTTTCTTGTTGTATAATTGGAAGGAAAATTTTGGAAGAAATTTTTGGTTCTTTGGTGTAATTGGAAGAAATTTTTTGTCTTGTTGTATAATTATAAGGCATATTTTTTAAGGCACTTTGTTAAGTTTTTACTATTGTTATTAAGTTATTTCCAAATTTCATGAGCATTCAGTGCATTTCCAAAACAACAACATAAATAGGATCATTGAAAGAAACACATTCACAAGGTACACAACATTTTATCATGGGAAACCCTCATGGGGAATAAAACCAAAAAAAACTCCTCAATAATAGATTTCCAATACAATGCCAAGACTAATACCAAAACACCAAAGTCAGAAAAAGACCAAGCATGCACCTCTCTTCTCCTTCATTAGACTTATTCCTGCAACTGCAACTATCTTCAAGATATGCACACTATATGAGTGAGTGAGTGTATTCAAATGATACACCATCCTCACATATAAATATAGGTTTTGAGGTGGTGCTAGGGTTGTGACTCTTCACTTGGTGGAGCTGACTTCTCCTATAAGTGGCTAAAACCACTTTACAATTACTAGGGGACGACTCTAGAAATACCACCATACAAATACATGTTGACCGATCAACAAAAGGGGATTTGATCTTATACAAGACGCGACTTGATAAATCCACAAAAGGGGATTTCATCTATACAACAATGAATCAAATATAAGTAGAATATTCTTCGAAGTTACAATAATTCAACACTCCCCCTTAACGAGAAGTGTGTTCTCTTGACATGAATCAATACAACATCATCAAGAGAAGAAGAGGGAAACATCATCATCAACGTCTGGAACACTCACTGGCACATATATAAATCATCAAAAAAAAATTCTCATCATCAATATCATCATCATTTGCAGCATGCAGCTGGAGTAACATCATCATCATCAACAACATCGAGAACACTCACTGACACATATATAAATCATCAAATTTTTTTTCTCATCATCAATATCATCATCATTTGCAGCATGGAGTTGGCGTAACATCATCATCATCAACAACATGAAGCTGGAAGATCAACATCAACAACATGGAGCTGGAACAACATCATCAACAACACGAAATTGGAACATCAACATTTATATGTGGCAACAACAAAATGAGGCAAGTGCATCAACAACAACATCTGTGGTACTTTGACAGACCATCCTTACCGGAACTTCCGAATCAGCCCATGAATCATAAGATTCCCTAGTATATAAAATCCTAACTGATCTACCACCACTGACCACAGTTGGAATATACATGCACGTGTACTCTAACAGACCATCCTTACCGGACCTTAAGGATTTGTCCAGGGATGATCAGTCCTCTAGGATATAAATCCTAACTGAGCTACCCATTGACAATGGATGATTTTAGGGGATGAATTTCGCTCATGGGCTATTTTTCTATGTTTTTTCCAAAAACGAGATTCGCTATTTTAAAAATGATTCTCCCAAATTCTATGGGATAAAATTATTTTACCTTAAAAAATGCCAAAATTTTATAAAAACTATATAAAATCTTTAGAAATTTGAATATTTTTACAAAAATATCATCAAACATTTATAGTAGGCATATGAAGGATTAGTAAGATTCACCAAGGTTTCTAAATTTTAAAATAAATTCCCATCCTTAAAATCATCCCTGCCCATTGTTGGTCAGGATACCATAGTATCATCAACATCACTCCCCCTTTCGAGGGAAGTCCTTTTGGACATCACCAAGCTTGTCTCAAAAGTAATCAAACTTCACATGAGACATAGGCTTAGTCAACACATGTGCAACCTGCTCATCTGTGCCAACATATTGGAGATTTACAACTCCCTTCTACACCATGTCACAAATGTAGTGGTACCGGATCTCTATTTGCTTTGAATTATCATGGAACAATGGGTTCTCTGTCATCTTTATACAGCTCTGGTTATCACATAAGATCATGGTAACATCCATCTCCAGATCAAACAGAACTGTCAACAACTTCCGAATCCATATGACTTCAAAACTGGTGGAACGTGATGCAATGTACTCCACTTCCGCTGTGTTGAGACCAATACTAGACTGCTTCCTACTTTTACATAAAGTCATGACCGACCCCAAACTGAAACAACATCATGAAGTGCTCTTTCTATCTGAAGCACTTCCAGCTCAATCTAAATTAGTATAAACTATATGAAGTCATGATCTCTAGTATAACAGAGACCATAATCCAACGTACCCTTAAAGTATTAAACGAAGGCTTAACTATCAATCCAAAATGAGATCCGCCTAGCGAAGGCATGGCATCAATCATATTGAGTGTAAGTCCAATTTGTTCCTACTACGTGTAGAATATACCATTTCATCCTTTATCATTTTCTCATTTTCTGATAACTTCATTCCAATGTACCATCCACGTGGGTGGAGCTTTCCTTCATTGGCCAGAAAAAGTCGTTTGATACGACCACAAATTGTATTGTATTCCTTGGAATTTAGTCAATCGAAAATTGTTGAAATGTTAATTTGAAGAATTGTGAATTTAATCAATCATGTTAATTTGAAGAATTGTGAATTTAATCAATCATGTTAATTTGAAGAATTGTCAAATGTTAATTTGTATGGTTAAAATTTCATTTCTAAATATTTAATAAATTTATTAATCTAAGATTATAATGTATAATGGTTAAAATTGCAATTTTGAATTAAAATGGAAATTTTCAATAGATTTTAATTTAGTAAGAGAAAAATTGTTCTAATAACTGGCCCCTTATCCCATATTAGTGCTAAAAATTGCTCGAATAATTGGCCATATATAATGTCCCCTTATCCCATATTAATGCTAAGTACGCTGTGGCAGAAGATTAAATGCTTGAAAATTAGGGTTTTAGGTTTTAATATTTGTCTCTGGAGTTTATGGACCATGCATGCATCTCCAAATCACCACAATTATAAACTCAACATTTTTTCTCAGGTGACACCTGGAAAATGTGCACCTGGAAAATGTGTGATGTCCAGTTCAACTATAAAACCCTATAAAATATTTATCTTTAATATATAAGTGAAATATAATGTCCTTACTCTAAAAATATTAACTTATAGTGCAGATTCTTTAGAGGTCGTTATATCTGGAATGCTCCTAGATACAGATATAGTGGCGTCTATGCACTCTACCACCATGAGGTTAATGAGTTGTCTTTGCTTCAGGGTCGTTGGATGCCTCATGTGTTTCTAAGCCATTGTCTTTCTGTGATGTTCCATTGCACCAGAAAAGCCAGATGATGCCATTGTATTTATGTGAGGTTAATGAGTTGACTTTTCTTTAGGGCCTCATGTGTTTCTAATCCATTGTCTTTCTGTGATGTCGAGGTGTTTTGTATTTCTGTCAACATTTTGTAAATATGTAAGGTGTTTACCTGTAATTTTATACTGTTCCATTGCACCAGAACAACCAGATGATTTATAATTTATAGGCTGGGTGCTTGATACATCAAAGCTGGCACAAAGGGATGCATTGTAGTCGTCTCCATCAACAATTTTTTTCTTTCTTCCCTCAAGATGTATCTCATCATCATCAGTGTGAGTTTATTGGTGTGTAATTTTCGCCTGTACATTGGGAAAAATTGGATTGCTTTGTATTCTCGGAGGTTAAAATCAAGTTATATAATAATACATTGGTGTATGAAATTCCTTTGTTTGTGGCACAAGAGACCCCTCCGTCGAGAATTTGATTGATAAAGTATAAGAACTATACATACCCTACCCTCATCTAGATTTGAACTTGTAAACTTTTTAGAAGAAAATACAAAATTCTTAACCATTAAACCCAGTCAAACTATATCCATAATTCAAACCCAAATTCTGCATACAAAAAGAGCTATGATTGTATACTTCATTAATTTTCCCTTGGACGAAATTTATTTCCCCTCATAAACTACTTGGGCGCAAACATAAATGTGTGTGTTTTCTTTACTTCATTTTCTGAAAGCGCGAGTTGTCATTTTGTTTCTTGTGTCTTTACTAAAATGACTCGGCCACCTAACAACAACTATTCGATTTGTTTGTTGCCTTGAATGTTAGAATTGTCAATGTGGAAAACACAATTCTCAATGATAATTAACAATCACACACATAAGAAATAGACACAGGCATTTCACATGGTTCACCCAAACATTGGGATATGTTCACCAAGCATAGGCATCGATTGTCTTATTATTCATATCATGGATATTACAACTAGCAGCCTGGAGAGGGCTTGAAGCCCGTGGCTCAATATTTTTCTCTCAGGCACACATATTTAAACAATTTCTCCCACGATTACAATGAAACTAATTCATTAATTATACATTCTAACTTAGGTTTCCTTATCTCAACCAAAATTTGAACAGTAGGATCTAGATCCACATTCCGTGGGGATTTGTTGTCACCATTTCAACAATCTCCACCTTGACAACAATTTCCCTGATGCCTTGTCCAATTTGATTCATCACCTTCAAGAGAAGCAAATCACGACCAAAATTTCTCTTCAACACTGGTTCCAAAAACATGTCTGCACAACTTGCTCGAATATGGACCACTCCACCTCCATTAGTAACATGTCTTACAAAGTGATACCATGTCCAATTTAGGTAAGATGAACTATGTGTGAAATGCACAAGGCTTTGACTACCAAAAAAAACAAAACCTGCACTTTGTCCAAACTAACCCAATGGTCCCTTTATACTCATAAAAGACATAACCTGAAGTAGATCTTTTCTTGTCCAAATCCTCCTGCAAAATCTAAATTATCTCAGACAAAAAACATTGAAACCACTGTAGGTGATACATGTGCCTCTAAGATACCGAAGCACCCAATTTCACTGCTTTACCTGGATTTGTCATGTGACTACTGACAACACCAACTACATGTGAAACGTCTAATACTTGAACATATCAAACCTTTCCATCGCATACTTTATACTTCCAACTAGCATACAATACATGAGACATAACCTTTTCTTCCATATTACAAGGATATACACCTGAAGAAAACAAATGGAAAGCCAAAAAGATATTTTCCGGTTTCACATTATTCATGCCGAATTTCCTGAGTCTCTTTTCCTTATATTGCAACTGTGATAACCAAAGCTTACCATCTTTCTTGCCTCTATGTATTTCCATGGCCAAGATTTGTTTTTGTTTCTCCTTGATCCTTCACCACGAACATCCTTGCCAACAGAGCCAACCTGCTGATCTTAACCATGCTTTTACTTCAAAAAACATATCGTCATCAATATAAACACCAAGATAATGAATGTACCATAAACACAATGGTTAAATTCATTTCTTGTAAAACTTGGCTCACCATGAAGGAATCACCCATCTTGTACCAATGCCTGATGCGCATTTCAGGCCATACAATGACTACTTGAGCTTGCAAACAAATCTTCTGTTTCGATCTTGAACAAACCCTTCTGGTTATTTGATATACATATCTCCTCATACAAATCTCCATAAAAAACTTGTCTTAACATCTAGCTACAACAACTAGTGCCAACGCTACATGAATAGAGAAAAGATTAACAACTGACAAGAATATCTCATGGAAATCAATGCCTTCCAAATACCTTTCTGATATCAATCATGCTTTATTCCTTTCATCTTTTACTATGTCTGATTTGAGAATAAATCCATCAAACACTATCTTTGTTAATGACGATCTATATCCCTTGACATTGTCATTATAACCAATAATATCTACCTGTTTGATCTGGATCCTACTTAGAATGATGATGAGAGCATGAACATAACAATAAAGAAATTTCAAAAAACTGATTAATCACAAGAGAAGACCTGTTCAATATACCTCTTCCAGAATCTTCCAACCTTTTGCCACTAATGGTGACTGATTGTCTAGAAAGCACTTAACTACTTATGACCACAACTCATGCTGCAACTTGGCATTACTAAAGATGCCATTTGACCCCAATTGTCCTGCAATAACTTCCAAAATTCAAAGGAATATGAACCTGCCTCCATCATGTTTTCTCAAACCCTTGATTTAACCTGTCAATACATAAACACATCAGCCTTTCTATTGACCCAACTTTTTGACTAGGGCACCTTCAATGCTCCACCTTGAAAAAAGTATTTGAAACCTTGACTAAATCCGGCCAAGACTGCCAAATGAGATTTTCAATGCTCACCTCCAAGCCACTTTATAATGGAGTTTCACTGAGCCCCATAACATGCAATTCTATGGACACCATACCACGGGAAACCAATAATCATGGACCGGAAACCCACAACTATAGACCTATGTACAAGGTTTTAATTCATGACTCATGCCCCCCCACCCTTCTTTAGTCTACCTAAATATATACTTTCATAGGTGACTTAACAAGACCAAGGGTATGCATGCCTAACCAGGTCTTACAACAATATGCCCAATTACATATAACCAAAAAATACAACTCCAAAAGAAAATTTTCTCATGGTAACTTTACCATTACCTTTATTGTGATTGATTCCATTTACCAACACTTCTATCTATGGTTGTTTGACCGCAGAGTTGTCACAAACAAACCTGTCATTGTTGAGCACCTTTACTGGGCATCACACAGATCTCCCACCAAAAAACAGATCTGGGATTTCTACACAGAGATCTCTACTATGTTTCCCTTCAATAGATCAACTCATCTGTGCTCAATTATCACCTTGCTTAGCATTGTTCACCAGAGGCGACACAACCCCTGCAACACCTCCACCTGAAACTTGGTACTTTGCATCAACCACCGTTGCTTGTAATAACAAAGGCCCTTTCAAAAAAGTATGTGGAGAAATAAGCTTATGTAGTTTTTAAAAAAAATACATACACCCACCTTTTTTATTAAAAGAAATTAAAAATTCACCTTTAAAAAAAAAATTGTGAATAAGATTCACACACCTTATTCCTCCACCCTTTTTCATATTATATTTAAAACCAAAAATAATAAACCTTTAACATAAGCACCCATGTGAATTGAAACTTTTTAATTAAAAAACATGCGACTGACATCCTTTTAAAAAAGTAATATGTTCTTAAACTTTAATTAAAAGAAACATGTTGATTATCCACAT
>JASDQU011404469.1:6573-25298 GCA_032191745.1 Picea mariana
AATTATACTAGGGATTCTACTTCCACATCATAAATGATACTTTGGATTTTACTTCCACATGGCCTACATTAGGACATACCAAATCATAGAGAGCAAAGGGTTCACATTCATAGGTACCATGTCTAATATTAGTAGATCTTGAGAGACCCCTCAAGATAGAAAGTGGTGTGTTTGACATCAATAACACCAATGATGAGGGAGGTGGAGGATAGAGCATTAATCCTTTGATAGTTAGAACATGGCCTTCATATCATTCTCAACAATGAATGTAGCAACCCAAATCCATACTTAGACATGTTTAAATATTCTTAAAAAACTCGTGGAGCATAAGGACATAGTTACTGCACACCCTATTAACTAGTAGACAACTTTTCCTATTATCAAAATAAGATATGGATATGGTAGCTATGAGCTCTTTCAATTGAGAGGCAACACAAAAATTATGTTGAGATGGATCTTATTGAGGCTTTACTAGAGGGAACTAGTATGGTAGTGGGAAATAAGAATATTTGGCGAATCTTGGACTACTGGAACATCTTACTCAAATGTACATACTATTGGTGTGTTTGACATCAGTAACACTGATGATGAGGAAGGTGGGGAATAAAGCATTAATCCTTTGATAGTCAAAACATGGCCTTCATATTATTCTCAAGAATGAATGTAGCAACCCACATCCATACTTAGACATGTTTAAATATTCTTAAAAAACTTGTGGAGCATAAGGACATAGTTAATGCACACCCTATTTACCAGTAGACAACTTCTCCTGCAATCAAAATAAGACATGAGCCTTCTTTAAAATGGATATGGGTCTCAGTTTAGATACATTATTAACAGTTCCTTAAGTATGTTATGGTGGTTTAACCAACTATCACTAAATTAACACTATTTTTCATGTGTTGGTCACTTGTCACGTGTCACTAACATTAATATTGAAAGTTCACTAACATATACATATCAGGTCCTCCTGGCAGACTTAAGATTAAGGATCCTAAAACTAGATATGGGAAAAACAATGAGTGAAATAGGTTGTCATACTACCAATATTTAGTGGATTTGGGAAGCCCTTCAATCTAAAAAGCCATTTCAATTCCATAAAAGTTATTATTGAAGGTAGGAAAGTAGGGATTGGAGAGCGAGACATATAATTGTCTAACAAACATAATGATTACAAATTATTGTTGTCAAATATTAGCAAGCTTTAAAATGAGTCTTGGGATGGTGATTACCTAGTACCTTCTACATGCTCGCTCCTGAGAGTTTCATTGTGTCTATGTAATCTCACCGCAATCACTTTTATTTATTGCTCTCTAAACTGGAAACAATGACAACTCTGACGAATTGGAAGGAGGAATCAATAATTTAAACATTGAAGTTATGTTAAACCTTCTTCAGGGTTTGAAATTTGGATAGCAAGGAACATGTGTTTTTGTTGTTTCAAAACAATATAGAATATTAGTTCTCGTTATGTGGAAATCACTTTCTGGTTGTGAAATGATTTTGGCAGCAATTCTAGTGCCAAATGAGAAATCTTACATATCATATTTGTTATTTTTATTTTTGGTTTACAAGTTTTCTTTGACAAAATTAAACTGCAAGTTGTTGCTATTGTCTATATATTTTGAAGTCATTTATGTATTCTAGTTTCTCATGTCTAGAGTGACCTCTATTTTAACAATTCTCCATTCTATAATTTATGAGTCCTTGCATAGAGGCTTGTTGGATGGTTGATGTCATAAATGTTATAAGAAAGGCCTAGATAACAATTGTATTTTTTTTTTTATTACGGATTTTCCATTCAAATGTTGGTACCTTCTACAACTTAAAAAAAAAAACTCATAAGCAAATGTAAAAAAAAAGATGTGCAGAGCTTAATCGTTATACAAGGAGGGAAAGAATGTCAGTGATAGTAAATAAAAACAGAAGAGAAGCAAACAAGCATTTTGCATACGACGGAAGTATGACTAGGAACATACCTTAGCTTCGCTCAAGTACTATGCAATCTTTAGTTCAAATAATATGCAATCCTTTTTCAATCTTTAGCTCAAGTACGTTGTTGCATGTATCACATTGTTGCATATCAAGTAACTACTTAATAAGTTAATTATACAATTAATTCTACCAACACAATAGGAGAGATGCCTAAATGCCTTTAAAAAAATGATTTTAACAATATCTAAAGTAGGAGTGGCATCCTGACAATAAGAGAGATGCCTCAATGCTTTTAATTTTTATTTTATTTTAACAATATCTAAAGTAGGTGTGGCATCCTCTAAAAAAGTATAGGCAAATGTAATTGCAATACAAGGAGGGAAATAATGCCACTAAATGTAAATGAAATTATAAGAAAACGTAATCGTAATACAAGGAGGGAAAGAATGCAAGAAAACATAAGTATAATACAAGGAGGGTAAGAATGCCATTGATAGAAAATGAAAACACATACTAAATCAAACAAGCATTTTGGATACCAGATAGAAGCAAACAAACATTTTTTATACCATACAGAAGTACGACAAGGAGCATACCTTAGCTTAGCTCAAGTACTCTGCAATCTTTAGCTCAAGTACTTTGCACTACAATCTTTATCTCAAGTACCCTACAATCTTTCTAAGCTCAGGTAACTGGAACACTGAATACACGATGCCAGGATTAGTTTTAGATTTCATTTGTTTATAAACGACCTTGTCATGGCATCAACCTCGTACTCCTTATCGTGGTAGCATACCAATGACAAACAACACCTAGCAAAAAATATGAACCTTGTGCATGGAAACCTGTTATTTTAAGCAATTATGTTTGTTTTAATCTCTATATAAGTTTTATTAATGAATGCAACAATTTGATTCGAACATGCCTTTGAATTAGTGATAACTTAAGAAACATAATGCAAGATGAACACACAAGTACAAAATACAATTAATTAGAAACGTAGGCATGAAGATGTAATGTGTTAAGCAATGGAAAGAAGGGTGTAGCATCTCTACCAACTTTGAATCTTGATCCACCATTCAAGACATCATTACTCTATATACTCTCTAGTTACCATTCAACAACATTACTTATCATTGGCTAATAACTGAACAACTCTATTTACCATTGCTAATGATTTGACCCATGATACTTACGTTTCACCTATAAACAATCTCAATGACCATACAAATGATCCAATATATATGCTAGGTTTATTGTGTTACAAATATGGCTTGATTTGACCCACCAACAAGAGATACCTAATTTAATTATGAACCTAGTCCAGTCTAACTTGTATTAGGGGTCATGACCTAATTTAATGATGAACCTGATCCAGTCTGACCTGTATTAGCTGACCTATATTAGTTCTATTAGGGGTTCTGTCAAAGCATTGGAAGACATTGAATTCTTAGTGAATATTACAAGGTATAGTCCACATGGGTTTATTTTCCTCCATCCAGCAAAATAATAGTGGTTATGCATCAAACGACAGTTGCTTGTCTTGATAATTAAAATTTGTTTTATTGTATCCATTTCTTCGTGTCAGATATAAATTTATATTTCCACCTTGTGAGCAGTATTTCCAAGGTTCGACAATAATATAGCAATTAATGTTGGTTACGTGTTGATGTATATAGGTATATCTCATGTGTTGTGTACAGGTTATGAGAACTAGCTACAATCAGAACCCTATTGAGCAAATCGGGTTTTTCCTAGCCCAAAGCTATGAGAAATAGTATGGTTCCTTTCTGATCAGATCACCCGTTCAATATGGAATCCATATATCTTGCATGCAGCGGATACAGTTATCGCTTTCATAAAATTTCCTTTCTTCCTTCTAGTTTATTCCTGCTAAAAAGACTCTCATGACCATTCACAAGAAAATAACATGATATCGAGCAACAATGAATCAAATATTGAGTGTGGTGAATATAAACTAGCATAGATTTATTTTAAATTCAAGGTTATCAATTGTGGAGAAGGATGAAATCCTTATCATAAAGCTTTTCGGTAATGACAATTTTGAGAAGAGCTTTGTATATGGTAATGACAATTTTGAGAAAAGCTTTGTATATGGTCATGAAAATTTTGAAAAAAACTTTGTATATGGAGGGACATAATGCTCCAACTAAGCTTGACATATCAAGAGTTAAGATAAAACAACCTTGGTGGTTTATATATGTGTGTGAATATACTTTTTGTTTTAAATTTTATTTTTTTGGCCATGTGAATGTCACTGATGGCAGAGATGAAAGGGGTATCTATATTACAATCTTTTCTATATTAGAATGTAAAATACATGTCAGTTTGTAAAATCACTTCCTCTATATTGAAAATTATCATAACAATTATGCCATCTCTACTTAATCTTGTAACTAGATAATAGCTAGAAAGCTGGAGTGATTTGACTTACATGGATGAAAATTCACACTCCATTTTCTTAATTGTAGTTTAATACACCTATACAATTTTCTATTAATGAACTTTCCTTGACTGATGTTATATGGTATTTGTTTTTGTAATACGTGATTTATGCAACTTGTCACACTAGATGTAACTTCATTGCACAAGTCGCTGTACCCTTAAAGGGAGCAAAATTGGGTCTAGAGCATTGGATTGTAAGATATTGTTTGTATGGAACTCTACTTAATTCAGAATAAAGACAGAATTGTAGACTAGCTGGGAAAAAAAAACTAAAATCTAAAGGAGATAGTTCAGATCACCAAGAAAGATGAGAACAGGGCAAGGTTTAGCTCATTTGAAAGATTCAAGTTAATCAACAGAGGTAGCAAAATGTCGATTTCATCTTATGATCGGTTTTATTTATTAGTTATTGTTTAATTATAATTAATAAAAAATATTTTAGTTTTTAATTTATTAAATATCCAAAAAAAAAATTGAAAAATGAGTTAAAATAATTTTCTACTTCTATATTTTATGTTTATTATTAACATAGATACCCAAATTACTACAAAAAAACAACGCTTTAAAAAATTCAATGCTTAGAAATTGTCATTAGCAAATTAAAATGTACCTAAACTGTTGATTTTTCTATTATTCTTTCCATGCTATAATTGATCCAAGTGGATTTCAGTGGCCACCCACCTATTCCACTGGCTCAAAGAAAAATTTCCATTTTGGCAGTTTTTTTACAATTATTCGGGTCCCAAACTTCCAGGGTCGTTTTTGAGGCCTTTAAAGACGTTTTTCTAGCTCAAGCATATGCTAAATAGAATGAAATATGTACTCCTCGGCTATACCTTTCCAACGGTGTATCGAGCACCCCAAATGAAGATCGTATGCAAAAGTTACGCCCTCGGGAAGTTGACGTATCAACTATCTCGATCGGGGCCCACAAACCTTTTGGCGTTTCATCTCCCAGGGTTAGGGTTTTAGATGTTTAGGGTTTTTTCATTTGTGTTTTATGTTAAAAAGTCCTTTCGAGCCTCATTGTAATCATCCTCTTGCGAATGAGTGTAGCCATCACATCTCTTCTCAGAGACAAGCTGCCACCATTCGAGCAAGTTTGTTTCAGTATGCATTTTACAGTTTCAGTAGGTTCTCTTTATTAATAGAAGTCAAGTTTTATTGCATATCTATGAGTTTATGCTAGACACTTGTGTTTCATTCTGTTCCATTTATAAATCTGAATCAGTGGTATCAGAGCGATATGTTGTTTATTTTTTTCTATGTGTATGTCCCCAACGAGGTCAAGGTACAAGGAGTTGGGACTCGAAACATTTGAGCCCTTGCAAGGTCTTCCCCGTCGATCATGACAATCTCCCACGGCGGAAGAAAAGAGAGATGATGGAGTATGAGATCATTTTAAATTGTTGCTCGAGGAAGCCCTTACATGACAAAGGGACAAGATGATGGATAACTTTGAACAGATCCTTCGATGGCTGCCAAAAGGTGACACATCTTCATCAAATAGTCACTTTGGAGGCATCGCCCCCTTCAAGGTATAAGCCAATTTTGATATCCCCTTATTTGAAGTCCAGATGGATGCAGATGTTGTAGATAAATGGTTGAATCTGCTAGAAGGGTATTTTTTGGTCCATAATTTTTTCAATAGAGAAAATATTACCTTTGTGCTCCTTAAGGCTATTCCCCCATGTCAAGGATTGGTGGGAGACTTATTGTGAGCAAAAGGCCACCGAGGAATATGAAATATTTTTGGTCGCACCCACTTGGGATTCTTTCATGGATGCTCTTAAGGAACAATACTACCTTGTTGGAAGCTACGATGACTAGTATACGAAATGGACCACATTGCAAAGGAAAGGGACTAAACAATACAAAAGTTCACAAATATCTTCCATACCTTGCTCACCAAGATGGGTATCAAAGACTTTGAATGACATCTAGTTCTCAAGTACCACAGTTGTCTGCATAGATACGTCCAAACAAAAATGGAGTTTTTGTACATCTCATCACTGGGTGTAGCTTATCGATATGCTATCAAAATCGAGCAGAATATTAAACAGAAGAAGCGAGAGTTTGGATCTGCAAATTCCTCATAGCAAATGAAGGGCAAAGGCGGCCCCAACCCACAGAACAAAGGACATAGCAAGGATGGACCCCCTCGGGACAACCAATCCAAGCCGCAAACAAAGAAGGGTAATGAGAAGACGAATAAAGACACTAGGAAGTGGTGTGAATTCTATAAAATCCCCTAGCATAACACCGATGAATGTCGATCGAAGCAGTCATTAGTGGTCGAGTTGAAAGCCTCAGACTCAAAGGCAGGTTCTGACTCTAAATAAGATCCAAACAAGGGGGAGTGGATCATTAATGTAGAACCTAGTGCCACTATCGCTACCACCAAGGTCAAGCCAAGTGAACCAGAAGAACCAGAGCAAGGTGAATGCCTTTTTCACTCGTAGATGTAGGTGAAGGGTGCTTCGCTGCATTCCATTGTCGATAGCGAAAGTCAAAAGAACCTGATCTCAACAAAGGTCATCAAGTGGATGAACCTATTGATGACACCACACCCGCATCCCTACACCATCAGGTGGCTCGGCCAAAGAAGATATCTTTGTGCCAGCCAACGATGTCATATTCCCTATGGCATCAAGCCCTTCAAGGATGAGGTATTGTGTGATATTTCCCCCTTTGAAGTTTGTGATGTTCTTTTAGGCCAACCATACTTGTGGAAACAACATGTTGTATATGATTCTAAACCTCGCAATGTTATTATTACTATGGGTAGACAATTGTACCAGATACCAAAGGTAGCTCCACCTACAACCATTTCTTTGATCTCTACTAAGAAATGCAAGAAGATTATCTCCCATACCAGAAAATTTGTCTTCTTCATGATTCGCTCTCAAAGTGAACAGAAGGTCACAACCACATCCATGGCCTCTCCACACAGTAGAAGAAGGTGAAAATATCGTGGAAGAATATAAAGACATTTTCTCCTCACCTATCGGGGTACCGCTACACTGTCAGGTCAAGCATTCAATCGATCTAACCCTCGGTGCACCGCTACCCAATGGGTCAGTCTATCATAGCTCTCTGATGGAAAATGAGGAAATCAAGCAACAGATCCAAGAGTTTCTTCAAAAGGGGCAAATTCAATTCAGCTCCTCATCCTGTGGAAGCCCAATTATACTTGTGCAGAAGAAAGATGGGACTTGGCAACTCTGCATTGATTACAGGTCCCTAAACAAAATCACAGTTAGGAATCAATACCCAATTCCCCCAATTGACGACCTTCTTGACCAACTCAAGGGAGGCAAGTTTTTAGTAAGATTGACCTGAATTTTGGCTACCACCAAGTCTCAATAGAACAAAATTATGTGTGGAAGACTAATTTCAAGTCCAAAGAAGGTCTTTTCGAATGGCTAGTCATGCCCTTTGGTTTAACAAATGCTCCAACAAATTTCATGAGACTGATGGACGATATATTGTGGCCTTTCACCAATTCTTTTGTGGTGGTATATATGGATGATATCCTCATCTTCAACAAGAATTGGGTAGAACACTTGCAACATATTCAACAAGTCCTTCACACTCTGCGACAACACGAGCCATATGCTAACTTGGAAAAATGATCCTTCGACATGAATAGGGTCTAATACCTAGGCTACATTGTTGATGAGCATAGTGTGTGTTGATAGTTAAAAACGCAACAATGAATACTATGCTCACAAATGATTGCCAGGCTTTATTATTTATCTATATTAATAATATACTAGTAGGTGGGACCCCCTTGTTTTACTCATGGAAATATGGATGGATAAGCAGTGTTTATATTTTTTCTATCTATGTGATGGTAGAAATGTGATTCTCTATAGTTCATTTGCTTCAGATAGTGGTTTAAAATGTTATGGCAATATGTGGTGGTTGGATGTTTAAAACATGGAGCTGAGTGTTTTGGATGATCTCTCATAAAATATGATAATGTTGCTCTTTTGAATGAAATAATTATACTCCAAGTTTTAAGGTTGTGTATTGTTCATGGCGAAGGTTGGGTGATCATGACCCTTGCTACTATGGTTATGTGTATTGTTTGGGTTTCATTGTGGGTGTGTTCCTAGCACATTGTCTTTTGAAGGAATTTGATATTGGCAAGGGGTGGCACACTTTGCAAAAGTAATATGGCAATTTTGGGTTGATTAATGGTTTGAATGTAGTGCTATGGTGAGTTGGCTATTTGTCTTGGCTCATACTAAAAATTGAATGAATATCTAAGTGGAGAAGCGATGTGCAGTAAATGCATGTCAGTCAAACTCCCCTCGAGCCCTTCATTCTTGCATTTCTTGGCTCTGGTAGTTGTTATTGCTCTGCCTTGCCCGATCATGGAGGAAGTATACAATCTTGGTTTTTATCCTCATGCAGACTTTTATAGGTATGGGTTTTATTACTCTTCCATCAATGAGAGTTGCTCTGCCTTTGAATCAAATGTTGGCTCTGGTTGATCATGGTCTATCCGATTCTCAAGCTATTATGATGTTTTGGAACTGTGGGTTATAGTTGCATCTTCAGTTTTTTGTGGTGGTCATTCTGGGACTATTGGATCTTAAAGGTTGGTCACGTGTTCCTTGTTGTGTGTAATCAGTCGCATGGAATTGTTAACTAAAGGTTGTAGTGAAGCCAGCTTTGCCACAATTTTGTTTTTGAGTTTAGCCCCTCTGTTGAAGTTGGTTATCGCAGTCTTCCTAAACTCTTGGCTTTGTGAATACCCCACATATATCTTGACATTACTGGTCTATCTAACTAAGTATGCCCATGCCATGTTCGACTCTGTGTTTTTTTTTATGTGAACTATGATGGAAGGTTGGAGCATTTCATGCCTTATCTTGGCAAAACCCTCAATTGTTGGCTTTCTGGATATGACCTCATCGTCACCATTGTCTGCCAAACGTTATACAGTATGAAGACAATGTTACCCAAAAGTTGATGAAATCACTATTCGTGCTTTTGGGTTGGGCATGGGTTTATATTTGGTCACTTGTTATGCAATGTTGTTAAAAGGGGTTGGCTTCAATTGTTTTTCTTTTAGCAGTTGCAGTCTGTTGTTGGAGACCCATACAGTCGAGAGGAATATTGCATGTTATTGTTCCTATGGTAAAGTATGATAGGGCACCTACGAAATGAGTTGTTTGTGTCATTCATCTGCCAAACTCTGTGGTCGAATGATCCGGATTATTTTTGGCACGAAATGAGAGCAGAGATGTAATAAATAAATGCACAGAGATATCGCGGATATCTAATAATATAACAGAAATGTAGCAGAGATGCAACCTTAAACATAGAGATACAGTAATACACAATTTCTATTAATGAAAGAAATGTACAGAGACTGTAAAAATACAGAGTGAAAGACTCACTAGAATGGTGGCAGCTTATCTCTGAGAAGAGATGTGACGGCCACTCGCATTCGCAAGAAGATGATTACNGGGTAAGTCAGTACATCAACTTCCCGGGGTCATAATTTTTGCATACGATCTCCGTTTTAGGCGTACGATAGCCCATTGGAAAGATCTATCCGACTACCACTTTTGAAAAAAATTCATGATGCAAATTTTCAAGTTGAAGATACCCAAAAAAATGTCGTTTAGGGCCTCAAAACGGCTCCAGAAGTTCAGGACACGAAAAAACTGCTAAAAATAGTAAATTGCCAAAATTGTCAAAAAGTTGTTTTGAGCCAGCTGGAAAAGGTGGGTGGCCACCAATATCCACCTGGATCATCGAACCGCCTGTTCTTATCTTCCACTTTCTATCTTAAACCCTGAATATTACTTTGATATCGTATTTATCCCAGTTGATGGGAGCACTGTAATTGCCCGGCTACCTAGGCATGATTTTGTTTGGTCCCTTGTTTGGTAATTTTGGAAGAGATCTGTACTCATTTATTCATTTGAAGCTTGTGTTCAAATTATTGAATTTTTTTGGTTCAATAATTATGTTGATTGTATAAAAGGGACACCTGTGTTCGAAATGTTTGAGGCCCGAATAAGAGTGATAACGTCCAAATTAACTGCATTGAACAATGGTTAAATAAATGATGAATATGATTTGTGGTAAACATTGTGTGTGTCCCTGTTGGTTTTAAAGGATTAAGTATTGGGGTTAATGTTATGGTCATGGCTCAAAGATTATCGTTGTTTCCTGTAGCAATTATGATGTTGTTCGTTATGACTGTTATATAATGATAATGTGGATACAATGGTTACTGTGATTAAGTAATTATGGGCATATAGATTATTGTGTAAATAGTTTGAAAGCCAATAAGAAAATATCAGTTTGAATTATTGTTTTGGAAAAGGAACACTTGTTAAACTTTGAAAGTCTGGACAGAGATATGTTTTGATTGCGTTTAAGTTAGCATGTTTTGATTTGTCTCACTTGAACATTATCCATATCTATTCCCTATCATTCTACCATTTTTTTTGCTAACTACACTCCCCTCACAATCCCGATTTCACTTATTGCATCCTTGTTCTGTGATATAAATTTAAAAAGAAAATTTTGTGTAGAAGTGACAAAAGGGATAACATAGCAAGGGTTGGTGATTGATATTTTGATATTTTTATACACAGTTAAATTGTTTGGTTAATTATTGAATAGTATTTGTATATGATTTCCCTATCATTCTACCATTTTCCGCTAACTACTCTCCCTCTCCATATCTCCCATGAACCCTATCACCCCCTGTTCGCATGGCAATTAATGAATGGTTTGTTATGGATGGATTTGCATGTATGTTGTGTCAATTTTTGAGGCAATTTTTTATTCATGTAGGCATAGTGTCGTGTATGGTTTATTAAGAGCTTCATTGCTGACGAATTGTTGCTACATGATGATCTTTTTCAGTAGGGGAAGCAATGGCCGAAATAACAGAGGCAGGGGAAATTGGAACCGAGGCCATAGGAGGCCTAGATTTTCTATCCATTTTGACGTTGATCCTCAAGAATTGAACCAGTTGTTCCAAGATGGGTTCTTTAATTGGGTTGGCCATGGAATAATGCACCCTCAAATAGAAAGACCCCCTTTTTGGCCTCCTCAGAATATCCCTAGCATTCGCGTTCCTCCACATGTGTCTTTGCAACCTGAAGTCCCCGCAAATGATGGTTGGCAAGAGATTGTCAACCAACCTGTCTCTCACCATCATGGTTGGCCCACTATGTCATTGCCTTTGCCACCACTTGTCAATCCCAATGTCCAGATTGCTCGTGTTGTTTCACCAGTTCAGTCTTCACACACCAGTAAGAGATTAAAACTTGACATTCCCCAACCTGTGCAAGACAAGGGAAAAAAAGTTTCCTCCCCTTCTTCTCCCTCCAATGATTCATCAAAATCTATGTCTTCCCACATGCATTTGAAGGATGATTGTTCCCATGTGATCAACAAGATACAACCCCAAGGGTCCAATCAACCACGGGCTAGTTCCGAGAATTCTAAGGGAAACAACAGTGAAAAAAGGAAAATTGCCTCACAAAGTGACAAATATGGTTTTTAGATTATGTTTTTTATGATTTTAGTTGGTGAAGACAGTGATTAGTGGTTTTCAGTATTTTTGGACAACAAGCTATGTTATGATATTTTGTGGATATTTTGGATAATGTGGATATATATATTCTTTTTTGATATAATATAATTTATTTCTGATATTTAAATATCCAGTTTGAAGGATATTCAAAAGAGTTACAAGGGTGGCATATGGTTAAAATGATTATTATTGTTTTGTATTATATTTCATGAGTTAAAAGGAAGAAATGATGGGAGTCACAAGGGGTCCCACCTACTTAGTTATTATTAGTTAAGACCCTTAACTATACTATTATTATTTATTTATCCTAAACTAATTAGTTAAGTTAAATCAACTTAACTAAAGAAAGTAGTTGAACTACTTTAACTTATTTGGAAAAGATAAAAGTTGAATGAGAAGAAGAGACAAGAGGAGAATAGAAGGAGAAAGCAAGACTAAGGTTTGTTCTTTAGTTACATGAGATAGTTTCAGTTTTCATTCATTTCTGAGTTTATTCAAAACCTAATTCTCTTCTTGACAGCAGGGTCTTATTGTAGACAACAAGGTTCAAGACTGAACCACACTTTTAAGACGCTTGTTTTAGAGGTGTTGATCCATCCTTGATACTCTATATATTCTTGTTTGTTTGTGAATTACGATTTATGGCTGATAAAGGATATCTTGCAAAGTCAAATTGGCAGCAATTTGTGGCAAGTTGATCCAGATTATTAATTTCAGTTTTACTTTCTGTTGGGGTCTTTTTGTATGGTTGATGCAAGAGCATCATCAACCAAAACCACATGGGATGATAGCACAACACTTAGCGTGCCTTTTGAGTAAAATTTTAAATTTTGAAAGATGGTGTATCTCAGAGAACTTCTGAGTAAAAGATGAATCAGAGAAGTTAATGGGAGGAGGTTGAACGATCGCGTCAAAACCAGAAGATATCAGATCGTCCTTTAGTTATTTGATTTTGGCATGGATCTGAAGATTCACCTTAAATTGTCTGTCACGGACATTTATGTAATAGGACTTAAGTAGTTCTAGAATTTAATTTCAATCGGGTAGGTAGTTGGAGGAAACCCGAGAAGACCTCTTGTATAAGTAGGTGCATTGTATACATGAATAAGGTTAGTTTCATATTAATAGGAGATAGTCGTTACTAAATGTAAGTTGTTTTTATCAGGTTGTAGCCATTTACATTGGAATGAATATAACAAAGGGATATTGACCCAATGCATGGTGTTTCTATTGTTTACAGTTTCCCTGTTATTTTATGTTTCCATGAATGAATGAGTTGTGTTGTTGAGCATATGATACTGTGAAGTATTGGGCTAAGTTTCAAATCGTTTCTCTTCGTTGAGTTCATGCAAGGTGTGCATATAGTCTGCAAGGAGTGCATTGACAGAGTTTGTTTTGACTCAGAAGCTCAGAAGAGATCATGTGAAACTTCCATTACAAAGAGTGCAACGGGACTACTGCAAGGTGTGCACAGTTGCTCACAAGAATTTAAGTCTTACGTAGGAATTTGTTGCAAGGTGTGCACACATTAGAAATTCGACTAAGTGTCGGAGTAATCTCTCTGAGGAGTCAAAGGGTCCGAGAGATAAAGCTCGGGAGAGATAGCGGGGAGAAGTATTCAAAGAGAGTGAAGCTCTTAAGGTTTCACAAGTCATCGGATAAGATCCATCCAAGAGGGAGTGGGATCGTTCTAGGTCGTTGGATCTGGGCAAAGCGCACGAGTTTTAAGTCTTTGCGTGCATATAGGAGCAAGGATTCACCGAAGGCCAAAGTAGATCCAGGCTGTTGGTTTCTAGGAGATACATGTCAACAGATCTGACACTTTGGAAAAAATCACTTCGGAGGATTCCGAGTGTGGAGTGTGACAAACTCCCGAAGTCCCGAAGGCTAAAGAAAATCACAATCGTATGTTGTGGAGAGCACACGGCGAGAGATCCAGAGGTTTAGAGGCTTAACGCTTTGAAAGGAATTCGACGTGGGTGGAGAAGATCTTGACCGTCAGATCCAGAGGGACGCGTGGTGGAAATCTGTCATCTTAGGGTGAAACCACTCCGAGAGGAACGAGTGTGAAGCAGTTTGAAACTCCTGAACCCTGAAGAGCTGAAGTGGATTGTGGTCGTCAGATCCAGAAGGACATGTGTCGGCAGAGCATGTACTTTGGGTGGAATAGCTCTGAGAGAAAGAGAAGGTGGAGAGTTAAAACTCGTGAAGCCCGAAGAGTTGAAGTCAATCATAGTCATCGATCGCTAGGAGGACATGCATCGACAGATCATGAACTTTGGGTGAAAGCATTCTGGGAGGAAGCAAGCAGGGAAAGTTGAGACTTCTGAACGCCGAAGTCCCGAAGTGGACTAGAGCCATTGATTTGAGGTGGACGCATGGTGCATGATCTAGAACTTTGGGTACAAAATACTCTGGGGGAAAGCGAAGTTCGAAAGCGTCGAACTCTTGAAGCGCGGAGTCCCGAAGTGGATCTCGATCATTTATCATGAAGGAGGATGAGGGTCATTGATCTGACCTCGGTTGAAGGTTCCGAAGTTGCAAAGCATCAGGAGGTTAATCCCTGGGTCACAACCTAAGGTCACAAGCGAGGAAGGAGCTAGCACCTATCAGCGTGAGATTTTGAATAGGGTGCTAAGATGGTAGGACCTGCAGATAACCATTGATCTGAAAATGGGAAAATCATCGGTGAGGAATCATTGCGGGGAAAGGAGGAAAAATTAGAGAGAACGTTCTAGTTCACAACCTGCTATTCGCTAGAACAATTGATCTCATCAGGATAGGGGATCAATGACCATGATTTAAAGGATATTTGGTGAGCACTTTACAGATTGTGGGGACAGAAATCTCTGATAAAGAGTGAGCACATTGGTAGCCCACAATTTTTGTGAACCATCGATCAACGAAAAAATCGGCACGATCAGATCGTGACCATGAAAACCCTGAGGGTGATAACAGGGCCTCCGTTTGATTGAGTTGAGACCAGCAATGTCTCAAGGAGCTGATCCAGCTCGAGAATATTTAACGATCCTTGACCAGGAGATCGAGCAGCCCCGAGGGAGAGTAGGGGGGTTTGCATCAAGTGGTATCAAAGACTAATAGAACTCAAAGTTGCACTCTATGTGTGAGAACCAGTCAGCAAAATGCCACTGAGGAGACGCGTGGAGCTGCCTGTAGCCAATCGAGATGTCGAAAGGGAAATAATGGAACTGCATGCAAGGTTGGAAGTGATGGAAGCAATGCAGAGGAGAGAAGTTGGAGATGTCAATGAGGTAGAAAGTGAAGAGACAGAGGTTTTAGAATCTGTAGGGGGATATGCTACCGAAGAACGCTTACTGAAAGTTGTTGTGAAGTTGGGAGCTAGAGCAAAGATAGACATCCCAATGTATGAATGCAATTTGGATGTTGAAGAGATACTGGACTAGATAAGGTCCATGGACAAGTATTTCGATTATGAAGATGTCATTGAGAACAAGAAGGTGAGACATGATGTCACCAGACTGAAAGGACATAAAACAATGTGGTGGGGAAAACTGCAGGCTGACAAACGAAGCAAAGGTAAGCAAAATATTAAGAGTTGGGATAGAATGGTAGCCAAGTTGAAGGCTAAGTTCATGCCCAAGGATTATTAGATAAATATGTTCAGGAGGATGCAGAACCTAAGACAGAAGGGAATGACAGTGAAAGAGTACACAGAAGAGTTTTACAAGCTGAACATTAGGACTGGACAGAGGGAGAGAGATGAAGAGAAAGTTGTAAGGTACATAAATGGTGTGAGATATGAAATCCAGGATGAAATCAACATGATGTCGGTGAGGACAATAGAGGAGGCATATCAATATGCACTGAAAGCAGAGGAGAAGTTGGCCAGAAAACAAATCCAGTGAGGCAAAGGGAGAAGACCGAATAGAGGTAAAGGAGTTGCCCATGATACAGCACAGAAGCCCAAGGGTGAGGATGAGAAAACCCATAGTCACTCAGAAAGAGGAGGAAGCTCCAGAGGGAGATAGCCTGGTGGAAGAAATTATTTTCCCAAAGGAAGAGGAAGAAGCAGAGGAGGAGAGATAATATGTTATACCTGTGGAAAACCAAGACACAAGTCTTGGGAATGTCCCGAGAGAAAGAAAGAAATAGGAGGTGAAGCTCACATTTCAGAAGCACATAAAAGGAATGTTGAAGCAGAAGGTACAGAGGATTGGAAATCTATCATGTTGAGGAAGGTTCTCTTGAAGCTAGAACCAGAAGTTGAAAAACTCGTGCAGAGGAACAGTTTGTTTAGGACAACTTGCAAGACTAAAGATAGAGTATTCAAGGTGATAATTGACAGTGGGAGCACCAGTAATCTAGTATCCATAGAGATTGTGGAGAAATTGGAGTTGGAGACAACTACACATCAAAATCCATATAAGGTCTCATGGTTGCAAAAAGGACACCAGGTAATGGTAACTAAACAATGCCTTGTTGAATTTAAAATAGGTGGATATAGAGATGAGATTTTGTGTGATGTAATTCCCATGGATGTATGTCATGTTTTGTTGGGAAGACCATGCTAGTTTGACAGGAATGTAATTCATGATGGGAGAAAGAACACTTACACTTTGGAAAAGAATGGTAGGACACACATGTTGTTTCCAATAGAGGAGAAGAAAGTAAAAGAAGAAGTCAGCACAAGCATACTTCTCATGAGTGTGAAGGAACTCTTGAGTGAAGTTAAGAAGGAACAAGAGATGCAGTTTGTTGTGGTGAGGAAACCTAGAGTGGTCCTTGCAAGTACTTATATGGATGATTTGCATGAAGAAGTTCAGGAGCTGTTAGAGAATTCCGTTGACATAGTAGTGGATGAGTAGCCTAACTCATTTCCACCTATCAGAAGTATCAGCCATCATATTGACTTGATACCAGGAGCAAGTCTGTCGAACAAAACAACATACAGATTGACACCTCAAGAGAATGAGGAGGTGAAAAGACAAGTCCAAGAATTATTAGACAAGGGTTTGGTCAGAGAAAGCTTGAGTCCATGCGTAGTACCAACTATGTTAAGTCCAAAGAAGGATGGAGGATGGAGAACGTGTAAAGATTCAAGATACATAAACAAGATCACCATCATGTGCATATTTCCTTTGCCTAGGATGGATGACTTAATGGATTGCTTAAGTCGAGCAATTTTTTTTTCAAAGATAGATTTGAAAAGTGGACATCACCAGATAAGAATGAGAGAAGGTGATGAGTGGAAGACAACCTTTAAGACAAATGAGGGGTTGTATGAGTGGCTTGTTATGCCATTTGGCTTAGAAAATGCCCCAAGTACTTTTATGAGACCAATGAATGAAGTATTGAAGGATTTCATTGGTAAGTTTGTGATTGTATATCTGGATGATATATTGGTCTTCAGTAAAACTAAAGAAGAGCATTTGAGACATCTAACATTAGTGATGAGGAGACTACAGCAGGAGAAGTTGTTGATAAATCTGAAGAAGTCCTCTTTTATGAAGACATAACTCATTTACTTGGGTTTTGTGATCTCTTAAAATGAATTGAAGATGGATCCCGAGAAGGTCAGAGAAATCAAAGAATGGCCATCACCAAGGAGTATGTTTGAAGTGAGAAGCTTCCATGGATTAGCCAGTTTCTATAGGAAGTTCATTAGAAATTTTAGTGGAATTTGTGCACCGATGATGGATATAGTGAAGATGAGACACAAGTCTTTTAAATGGACAGAAGAAGCTGAGAAAAGTTTCAATATATTGAAGGAGAAGATAACAGAATGACCAATTCTAATCTTGCCAAATTTTGGGAAAACATTTCAAGTAAGGTGTGATGCGAGTGGAGTTGCAATTGGAGAGGTTTTGAGACAAGACAATAGGCATGTTGCATATTTCAATGAGAAGTTGAATGAGACTAAGGGAAAGTACTCCACATATGACAAAGAATTTTATGCCATAATTCAAGCCTTGAAGAAATGGAGGCACTTCCTTGTTCCAAAGGAATTTGTCTTGTATAGCGATAACCAAGCTTTATAATTCATAACCAGACATGAGAAGTTAAACCAGAGACATGCTAAGTGGATAGATTTTATGCAAAATTTCACTTTTGTCATTTAATATATTTCTAGTAATGCTAACAAATTTGTTGAAGCATTGAGTAGGAGATGTCTGATTCTGTAGGAATTTCAGGTCAAGACCTTGGGGTTTGAACACCTTAAGGATATGTATTGTGATAATCTAGATTTTAAGGAAGCATATGAAGCATGTGAAAATATTGTGCTCAGAGATAGAAGCCAGTGGATAGAGTACATGATTCAATATGGATTGTTGTTTAAAGGTTTTCAATTGTCCATACCAAGGTGCTCGATGAGGGAAAATCTGTTGAAGGAAAAACACAGTGGAGGTCTAGCAGGACATTTTGGCCATGACAAGACATTTGCACAATTGAACAGTTCATACTATTGGCCAAGTATGAGAGCAGAGGTGAAGATGTTTGTGAACAAATGTAATATTTTCCAGTATGCAAAAGGAAAGAAACATAACACTGGATTGTATCAGCCATTTCCTATTCCAGATAGGCCTTAGGATGCAATAAGCATGGATTTTGTGTTGGGATTGCCAAGAACCCAGAGGGGGAGTGATTCCATCTTTGTTGTGGTTGATAGATTCTCAAAGATGGCACACTTTATCCCATGCCAAAAGACCAGTGATGCAACACATGTTGCGATTTTATTTTTCAAGGAAGTTGTGAGACTTCATGGATT